>JARJLF010002433.1:0-38729 GCA_029378395.1 Mycena leptocephala
CGTCCTCCGGATCGTCCTTGTCAAAGTGAACATCGAGTGTTCGAAAAGAAACCTCAACCTCCTTTTTTATTGCTATAAGTATATTACGCCCTCTGAGCTTCTTGAGATGAGAGGGCATCTGATGAGCGAGCACCGCATTGACACTACGAGAGGCTTCCGCAGCGGGAATTGGGCGGAAACCATCAGGGACGTTGGCTGCGCTCATCTCCTGAACCTCGTCTCGAGAGGAAAACAATTTGGAGGGCTGCTGACGGGAATTTGGGCCATCATCCGTCAGAACGAGGGCGGTCATCCAGTCGCCAAAGAGCTGTTCGTTTCGTCCGAAGGGGAGACAGAGACAGAGACGTGAGTTGGCGGCTGAGGGATGTTGTCGGTCAGTGATAGCGCCGACATCAAGCCCGCGAGGCCGGCGCTACCGGTGGAGGGGAGAACAGGGACTGTCGGCGGTGGCGGATTTGAGAGGAGGAAAATCTTGTGATCGTGGGTGACTTTCTCTGCAGCGTTGACCCAGTGATTATGCCCTTCAAGCGGGCAGTCCTTGCACAAGGATCGTTTGGGAGGCATAGCTCGTTGTCAGCGTAATACGCCGGCAAGGAGATAGCGAGCAAGGGTTGTGCGAGTATTAGTCGTCGACCAGTTGAGTTCTTTTTAACTTCTGGGCTGCTCCACAAGGGTAACAAGGGCATTACCACAGGCCCACATCCGTAACAAAGCCATGAACATGACAGGGAATCAGTATATGCCCGAAGAAGAAAAAACAATGCTCAGCATCCTTTGAGAAACAACGACTCGGACATCGCCTAATTGTCCGGGGTTCGTGCCTGTTAACAACCGAACACGCTGTGATTTGCATGCGGGAATGAACTCTGAAGAACTTTGAGGCCGATTGTATAGCCAAGTCGAATATTGAAGTGAACTATTCGCGGGAAATTGAAAACTCGTTGACTTGCATTTTATGTGAGGCTATGGCGCTACGACGCTTAGAAATAGTACACTAGGATGCAGATCGCGTAAGGGATGACAAGATGCAGCCATCCGCCTTGTAGGTAGGCCTCTACGACAAAAAGTGTGAAAGGGAGGCCGAGAGCACGACGGGGGATTGTACGGGCTCAAGCAACAATCAGCTTAGTCTATGTGAGAAATAATGTGAATTCACCTGGAGCTTGGACAACATCGTGGTGCGGAGCCTGAACGTGCTCGGGATCTGTACCGCACGTGGGACAGGCATCGCAAAGTGGACAGAAGTACTCCGCCTCTGCGCGCAGATAAGTCAGAATATTGGGGGACGGAGAAGAGAATACATACCCTGAGAGATAGAAGGAGAATCGCTAAGTTGCATGGTGAGGATCAATAACTGGGTGAATTTTGGATCGCCTTCGCGCATTGAGACTTTAAATGAGAGCTAAGCACGAACAACACTGTCCAAAGGGAGAAGTTTACCTCCACTTCAGGAATAAGGCAGCTCATGAATGATGACGATTGCGTAGATCACAAAGGTACGCGTAGCGCAACACAGAGTTCCTGAACCGTGTCGTATGTAAAACACACAACAGGGTCGAAAACCGCGAGGGATGAGACTATGAAGGAGGAAGGATGAGACTATGGAGACCGTGTTGTGTGTAAGACACCCAACAGGGGTGAAGACTGAGAGGAGAGATGATGTGATCTGCGATCGGACTCGGCAGCAGAACGGTTAGTTGGCGGACCGGCTACCGTCTGCTACCGTTTGCTGCCGCGGATCACGCTCAGCGCCTGTCTTCATCTTTCCTCCATGAAGCTCGACACCTATGCTGCTCGACGGTGTTTTACACTGTCGACCATGCATTGTGTGCCATTCCTAGGTTCTTCAAGTTGGCGACTAGCAATGATCATCGCGCAACCTTGTTCCCAATATGCGCATGCATGTTCCTGCCGCAGCCGCCTTGTGCGGGAGCCTTGTTCGACTTCACCTCCAGCTCAAGAACAAACGGACGGCCGCCGCGGGAGTACAATACCGAAGATCTCTACTGACAAGGAAAGTTACATTAAAAGAGTGTCGACAATAATCGAAGGTCTCACAATGCATACCTCCTCTGGTTCTGCTGTTGGTTTAAACACTGGGGAAACCCTCAGGCTTGGACGTCCCTTTGAGCTCGCTCCTCGCCACCGCCGCTTTCATCCGTACAAACTTGAATATCGCCCTCAGCGCTCGAACTCGTTCCGACAGTCGACCTCGTTCGAATCTTCCCGATATAATGCTCGGCGCTTGAACTCATTGCGGCGCAACAAATCGGACAATTCTCAATATTTTGCTCGGCGCCTCAACTCGTTCGATTCCTCCTACGATTCTCCCCTCGCCAAGATGCAAAACACCACAGCTACCTTGGGGCGTATGAATCACGCAAATGTTATATCAATGGAAGCCAAACTCGAGACGGTGCGTAGTACCTATACTATAGATCTACCGTCTCACTGATAAAGCGTCGAAGGATACAAGTGCAGGAATTCTATCGGCCCGCGCGACTCTCGTTCCATGGTGGAATGACCACCGCTCTTGGCGGTATCACTCTTGCCAGCGAATTGGTGTGTAATAATTTACTCTGGTTTGTAAATAGCTCACCTGTGGCGCCTAGAACACAAGATATTCCAGTGTGACTCTGGGTCCGCTCTCATGTACCCAGCCTCGCCAGTGAACTAGTAAGAAGACGTTGATATGTTTGAACTATTCTCACATGTCATCTAGGGCATCAAATATTCCCGTCCTACCTCTGTCAACCTGGAACGTACTACCTCTCAGCCCGCAAGTCTTTCGGCGGGATTCATGGCAGGCAGCCTCGCTAGCGAGTTGGCGCGATGCGGATCGAGTACTCTCGCCAGCGAGTTGGTAAGTAATCTGTCTCTTACCTCAACATCTTCACGCAGCTCCCAGAACACAGACTTTCCTCGTTGGTCGTCTCTGATCGACGGTTTCTCTCCTGAGTCTCGTCAACATGTAGGTTACTCGGCTGCAACAATTAATTACGCGAGTGCTAACTGGACTTGGCAGAGCATCAGCCCATCGCCGGAAGCTTCTCCTCACAGCGTGAGGCAACAGGTAGATGCACTTTCTTTTCTTTTCGCTTACTCTACCCTGCTAACAAATCGCACAGGCTGAAGCCAAGTCCACTCATTGCCCCATGGCGTTGTCCGTGGACATGCAAGTCCTTCTCGCATCACACAGAAGTCCCCACACCGTCATTGCCCTCACAGTGACGCCAATAAACATGCAAGTTCCTCTCTAGCCGATTATTTTGCCCACTTAACAGACCAGACAGAGTGAATCCTGTGTCAAACGTAAGACTCGATACTGTCGTTGCCCTCATGGAGTTCCCACCAATGTCGCCCGCAATCGGGTTGTCTCTCACTGTCTTCATGGCGTCGCTCGAAAGGTTCTCCTCATTGCCCGCATGGTGTTGCCAGACAGGAATACAGGCCCATTAGATAATTACTATTACTGCGTGTTTACTACATGTTCCAATACAATATGCTCTCTTTAAAACGCCCTCTTCCAATAAGTAAAGTAAGCGGAGTCAGAAACAGCGTAACTCAAGAAGTAAATATTGATGATTTGGGACGATGTCGTAGAAGGTCATGCATAACCAATAGGAGAGAAATCTCCTTCAGATTGGTACAGGATTATGAATTTTTTTGTATTGGTGAATATCTTACGTTGATGAATTTAACGATGCCAGAGGATGGCGGATAAAGTAAGCATCACTGATCGTTCACCGCCACTGATGGATCGTCTTGTCATCCGCTATTGCTGTTGTCTGTTTTACGGACGACACCATTCTTGTGATGAGTCGTGCCCGCCGCCAAATTGTGCCAACGAGCTTGCGCTCGCAGTGTTTGAAGCTGCTCTTGGCTGTTTTACAGACAAGACCCGCATTTAAAACCATTTTGCGGCGCGCGCATGTCAAATTGCCAATGAAATCTTGGAAGTACATGCTAGGTCTGTGGACTAAAATTGGCTAGTTTGTATCTAATGATTTCCTCCAGTAGATTTCGGTTCTGGTACACCAGCCCCAACGAGGCCAAGAGCATGGACGCTTGAAGGATCAGTATAATACTGTCAGACACGCTCGCACACAGCCGACGCGTGCCGACTGCTTTCCGCCACACAACTATGTTGTTCCACCCCCATCCTCCCCAGATTTTGCGGCGAAAATTGTGGGGACGCCGTTGCAGTCCGCAGTCTGATATGATTGTAAGTAAAACTCTACAAATCAGAACGTACTTCTCACCGCAATTGTTTGGACCCAGTCTTGACCCTTCGACAACAACTTTGCTACCAGTTCTCCACTGCGGCGGTCGTGACGTATACAATTCCGTGGTCGCTCCCAATGACGATGACCTTGGAATCATCGCCATAGTGCACCTGTCGGGGTCGGTTCTGTTTGGTGACCGGGACGGGGAACTTCTTGATCTGCCTGTGGTCATGCAGGCGGTAAAGAACCGCCCCGTACTGTGGATTGTCAATGCACACAATCCCAATGCGCGTGTCCACGATTGCATCTCCGCTTAGTTTTGAATGAGCGTTGCGTAAGTTCTTCAGATTCAAAAAACATACATGCAAGCGCCAATTTCCCATGGCTCCAAGTAATTGTCGATCCCCAAGGTACCGGTCAAAGTGCGACTGAAAATAGAGAGGTAATCGGGGTGAAGGTGGAAAGTCTGAAGTCTTGTACTCGCATTTTGCCGTCGCGGCCGCCAAACACTAGAATCTCCCTTTCGTTCCCGCGTATCGCACCAAAGTGTATGGATTTGGGGACAAAGTTGTCGATGTTCACCGCGAACAACTTCTGGGGCGGCGACAATGAGCGCATGGCATAGACCTGCACAACCGAGTTGTAGGTGCAGACCGCCAGGCGACCTGACAGAGTGTCGAAAGCAAGAGCAGTCACTTCGGACGGCTGAGTGAGTCGCCTGCAGAAGACTTCGTGGAAACCCTCCTGTCCCTTGTGCGTCGTCAGTACCGCCAAAATCACAATTCAGCTGACGCTCACCGCACTCTGCTGCCAGGTGACCAAGTAGCCGTTGATGGTCCTGTAAACGAGGATATCGCCGGGCTCGTCGTCACGGTTGATCCAAGTAATCGCGGTAGTAGCACCTCATAGGCCGCCAGTCGCAGGTCTGGCAGAAATCTCGACCATTCCTGCTAAATTCCAGATCCGCGTGCCGTCGTTTCCTGTATTCACAGGGTGAGAGGGGGCTAGTTGATGATATGACGATGCTCACCGCCACTTGCTAGAAGTTTTCCGTCGTCGGTCGCAACAGAGAGTAGATCGCCCCAAAGTGCCCTTGCAACTGTCCTCGGCGGCGGTAGTAGTTCTGAAACATGGAGATGTGAATTGAGTGCTGTATGGGCGGAGTATTACCGACCTGCCCATCGACACGCCTCATTTAATGCTCCTTTGCGCCTTGTTCCTGCGACGGACAGTTTGACGTTGACTTGAACTGGATATTTCTCCGTTGGAACGTTTGCTGCAATACAAGGACTGCCTTGTTATTTCACGGTGCGTTAACAGTTGATACTTTTGTTCTCGGGTCTATGTCTTATTTCCTCTTCGGAACTGGCTTGTTCTTTGCGATTTCTTATTTTAGACTCCTTGTTTCGCAAGAGCATTGCAGCCGATGCAACCGACGCAAGCGTCGGTGTGGTGACCCGAACATTCATGAGCAATCATTTTTACCGATGGAGTTAATGCCGAATATACACCGTCTTTCATACTTACGTCTAAAAGGTCTTCCTCGCACTTGCATTTCTCCTTGCTACTCTCGACAAAATGCCCGTCAGTATTACAGCTATCCTACCTTTCGCCAGTTCCTCCCCTCCTCCCGAACCCTTGGTGGTCTCAGTCTGGGCGACGGACATTTATCTTCCCAATTCACCCATCCCCACCGCTCATCGAGACATCACCCGATTCGTTGTTTCGGCACCCGCCCCGAAGGTCGCTAGCTCGCCTGAGCTCTCCCCGATGAATCTTCCTCCTTATATTCCTACTACGTTCTTGACCACAGCGCTGTCGGTGACCGTACCGGCGCCGGGTACTGCTGAGCCAGCAACGCAAAAGGACGACAGCCCTCCCGGAAGTCCTCTCACGGATATTAGCGAACTCGATGACGCCCCAACTCTCAGCGCGCCCGACTCGACTAAGATCCCACGTCCAACTTCAGCGGCACGAGTTCCTTTCTCCGTCCTTTTTCCGGACTGGGACAGCAAACGGCTGGACGAACTTCAGGTGCATGCAGTACTTGTGTTTCTTCGATGTTTCTGTTATACTTACCATCAAGTGTAGACCTACATCAAGATGCTCGCCAAAACCCACCTGGATCGAACCAATTCATAGGTCAAGACCGCCAAAAGTTGGCGGAATTTTACCACCTCGTAAGTCGATTTTCCTTTGCACAACGAACTCGCTGACCACAGAATAGATGGGCGTTAAATTTCCGTTTTTACTCAGATATGACGGACACTGGGCCACTGTCCACCTTCTCCAAGCACATTTGAAAGCCAAGTCTTCTTCCGCCAAGAAGGTTGCGACTAAGAAAGTAGTCATTGCTGCCAATGCCCTCGGAGCTCCTCTCTTCTGAACGCGTAGCCAGACACGGCGCACCTTCTAGCCAGGTACGACTCCTTGAGCGCCATTGACCAACTCTGACATTTTTCTAGCGGCGTGTACTATGTACGCTGACAATAATTACTTAACGTATTGAATGTACTGCGATACCATTATGCAAACTTGATTCTAACCCTTTTTTGAGACCCTTGTGTGAATCGACAAGAACGGGTGTCCCATGCAACGTTGAGCTCAAAAAAAATCACTTCAATTTCTTGGGCCGTGGCCAAGGCCTTGGCATGATCACCGTGGTGATTGCCGAGACTGCTCCCGACTGATCATGTGATCTGATGCACAAGCCACTCGATTTACTTCTGTTACCTTCTTTCCGCCCTCTTGGTTGCCCACCAATCCACCCAGCTGCTAGATGTTCTACATTTTGCACCTGGCCCTCTCCGGCTCGGAATGTGCCCGCGCTCGACGATCGTGATCCATGCGGGCGCCGTGTCGTTGTAAGCGTCTCCTACTGAGATCTGCAGGGCCTGACGCATTCACTCCTCTGGGAACAAGACCAACAAAGATTCGCCAACAAGGATGTCTCAATTAGTTCATGAATGTTCGGCTGGTGCGCATTGCTCTTAAGACTGCAAGCACACTCCTTTCGCCAACCTATCCGACACTACCTTGACGACTCCTTCCCCAACCTATCGCGCTACCTCGACGACTCCTTTCCCCAACCTATCGCGCTATCCAATTCCTCGACAGCACAATGCCCAACAACAGACTTTCCATTACTAGCCCCCCGAATAATCAAGTCAGTTGCCCTGCTTTCATTTTTGTTCGCATCCTTACGGTTTACAGACCATCAACCTATTCGTCCGCGGACGCCTGTACCCGGCTCTCGGCCGTCGTTCCGCGGTCTTCATCCATGTGGTCTCCGGCAACAGTGGCAACCGCTACCCGTGCGTTGAGAGCATTATGGGTGGCAGTCGCACGCAGCCGTATGTGCACGACGTACGGGTACAGGTCGTACTCACCCGACCCAACGGACTGGTCATCTCCCAGTTCAGGTGCTTCTTCAAGCGCCACCAGCTCCTGCCCTACAACAATGCTCTCGACGTGCGGGGAGACGTTGTCATTATGAAAGTCGACAAAGACTTTCCGGACCTTGTCATCAACATGGTACCTTCAGAGTATGCTGTGGCTGACTTTGTCGCTGAAGAGTAAGCTCGCTCTTGTCCATAATTTCTTGACCTGTATTGATACTTTTTCAAGATTTGCTGCGCATTTGCGCAGATTCCAAACGGCCAGGCGCACCCTCACCGCCAATCTTATTACTTTGGCGATGTCTTAGTTTACACTACATAGCAATCGTACTTGATAAATTGCCTGGAAGTTGCGAATTAAATTTTCTTTTTTACAAAGAATGGCAGACCTTCTTTGACTGGATCGGGATGCCTGGATCGCAAATCCTTCCAAACGGGAGCAGGTGCTCGGGGCTCCCCCTCGCAGTGTGCGCCTGCATGCCCCGATCTCCTCCCGCTTTGCCCAAGTTTTTGGGTTATCATCCCGAGGGTGCCAAGGACGGGCTCGGAGGAGAGGGTGAGTGTGAGTGATGCGCTGCTGAAGCTGCCGTGTCCGTTTACTGGCTGTGGGAGATGGCTGCGGGAGATGTCGAGTAAAAACCGGGAGGGGATACTCTTCCCGCCTTCGCCGGGGCCGTCAGACGTCCAGTGGAATCCCAGAGGAGGACGAGGAGGGGGGTGAGGAACCGGACGAGTAGGAGTAGGGCTTAGACGACAAAGGGTCGTAAACGTAGTACTAGCTGATTGAAGGGTACGAGCCCTCCTGGGTGCACGGCCGTCCGAGTTCCCAAGGGCGCACTGGGCGCGGACGTGCTCAGTAAGCGGCGGCCGGAGACCTCATCCCGAGCGTGCGCGTTGGCAATCCGAGGGGTGCAGCTGGCGGGGGAGGGGACGTCGAGGGGAAGGGGCAGGCATTCCCCAGACGCCTGCTGTCCGATTTCCCGGGGCCGCAGTGGGCGGGGAGGTGCGCAATACGCCGGCGGGCGGGGACTTTGTCCCGAGCGCATGCGCTCGGGTTCCGAGGGGCGCAGCTGGTGCGGGGGATAATTGAGGGGCGGGTGTAGGTGGTAGAACTCGGCAAGGCCCTGCGGGCGCGGAGGCGGTTGCTGCTACACCGGGCGGGCAGACGAGGCAGACGATGTACCCCTTCTCCCACCCGTCGTGCACCTGCTCTATTGCTCGCTCGCCCCCTCGTCGCTTTTGTAAAGCAACCGCAAAAGGAAAGCCCTCATGGACCTGGAACTTCTGGCCATTCCTTGCGCAGCACGCACAACGCGCGCGCAACCTGGTTCTCCGCCTTAGTTCCAAGGCGCAGTCGGCGCCGGCGGTCATAACGCGGGCGGGCGGCGCCTTCGTCCCGAGCGCACGCGGTGGGAATCTGAGGGGCGCAGCGGGTGCGGGGAACGTCGAGGGCGAGGAGGCGGCGTCCCTCAGCTGCCTGCCGTCCGAGTTCCAGCGCGCGGCCACTGTGCGGCGACTTCGTCCCGAGTGCGCGCCCGGGCTGCGGGGGGCGCAGCGGGTGTGGGGAACGTCGAGGGTTAGGGGGAGGTGTCCTTCAGATGCCGTCCGAGGTCCAGGAGGCGCATTTGGCGCAGAGGTGGTCGCAGCGCCGGCCGATGACAGACGTCATCGGAATGCCTACGTTCTGGATTCGAGTCACACAGCGGGCGGGCCGACATCGAGGCGGCGGGCGGGTGGTCTCGAATGTCTGCGGTCGGGCTTCGTGGGGTCCAGCCGCCGTGGGGATGGTTGATGGTGGTGGTAAGAGGATTGAGAGTGGGGTCGTGACATCCCGTCACGGGCGCTTCTTCTCTATCCGTGACTCCCGTTCCTCCTCGCGCTCGTTACACTTTGACCAGACATCCATGTAAGTCATTGATTCCCTACATTAATCTTACTAACGTCGTTCTATATAGGCCCAAAATTCAGCAGGAGCCCGGTAGGATGGAACGTCAACGCCGTAGGGAACTGGTGGCCATGTAAGTCAATTCCTTCTGTCTTATTCTGCTAAAATCATCTTGTAGAACGCGGATTCGCGACCCAATTGAGCAATGCCTTGCGCATGTCGCGACTCCCCGCCACAAAGACCACGGTGGCGAGCTCTATACGCTCTTCCGCGTCTTCGGAGTCCACAAACTTGAAGTCAAAAGCGGGTACTCAATCGATACAGTGCGCCGGCAATTCGAGTACCGCGATAATTGTGTGGGGGTCGAATTTATATGGTGTTACAAGTACACCTGCGACAACGTGAAACTTCTTGGTGATTCTTTCTACTTCTACTCGACGATTTTTCTGACTTACGACTATAGAACGATTGGTCCATTTAACGCTTCGCATGCGCGGCGCCACCATCGTGCCCTACGAATGCCCGGGGAAGCCCTTAACAAGGCCTTGACCAAGGCCTTGGCGATTTTCGGCCGGAAGTTCTGCCCTTGCCCAAGCCTTAGAGTATCACGTGAATATCACTATGTCATTTTTTTTCCCCATCTTTTCTTCTCTGTCGGCGCGCGCTATTGTTCGGCGGGGCAGAGAAACCGCGTGCACAAGCCGTCTGCACGGGTCATGGAAGAGGAAGAGATCTTGATGCAGGAACTGGCAGACAAAGAGGAGGATGCGCGTCCCGACGACAGCGCCATTGAGATTGACTTGGATGAGGAATATCAAGCTTAAATTTATTGTTTTTGATACAATTTTGATACCGCCTGGATGCGTGGGAAAAATCAGCCAAGGCCTTGGAGATCCTGAGACCTCCACCCAAGGCCTTATGAGCGGTCACTGATCTTCCCCAGCGAACTCATGATGGTAGAATTGAAAAAGAGCGGTGCCGTATTTTGATTGCTCGGCACTCGGGAAAAGCCGCGATATCATCGATAATG
This sequence comes from Mycena leptocephala, assembly GCA_029378395.1. Classification (NCBI taxonomy): domain Eukaryota; kingdom Fungi; phylum Basidiomycota; class Agaricomycetes; order Agaricales; family Mycenaceae; genus Mycena; species Mycena leptocephala. Next base: position 10,540 of record JARJLF010002433.1, read on the forward strand.
GTTTTCAAGGAAGCAGGCACCACAGACACATCATAATCTGGCAGTTCACCTGAGAAGAGGATCCAAATACCTTCTCTCTCTTGAAGGGAGCATTGGAAGCGCGTATGGCCGTGGGAGTAATTTCAAACTATATACCTATACGGTTAACAGACCAAGTCTGGTGTCATATCTTTCTTCCTGTACATACATGGGTTATGTCCTCTAAGTATGATACTAATATTTTACTGGGCTGAATAATAATATTCCGACAGTAATTACACATGCCAGTACAACATTGAATGGTGCCGTTCAAAGTTTCCCTAATTCACTCCTTTTTGCGCTCCTGGTTGGTTTCCTGTTTGCTTCCAGAAAGTCAAGTAGGGGATGCAAAAAGAACCAAGTAGGGCCAACTTTTCAAACAGGAGCACATATACTTCCTGTTTGCAAAAATACCCCTACTTGCGCGCCTCCTTGTGTCCCCTAGTTGTTCTCCTACTCAGCAGAAGTTGATCTCTGTATCCGGGACCGTGATTTCATTTCATCTCCTGGCTTCTTTAGGCTCGTTCCATGCCTAGCTGGGCATTTCCCTGGGAAACTTTTTCAGCTATGGTCATTCACCTCAGTCAAGGACTCAAGCTTGATTGTGGTAGGCTCACCTCACATGCATCACGAGACTGAATTGAGTGGCCAGCTGTGCTGGATATTTGGAAGTTCGGCTGGTAAAATTTACCCTTTCTAATGGACAGTGTAGTACGTGAGTTGTAGTACAGATATCATATGTCCGTCGACCGTCGCAACTTGGCTCTTGCGGCAGTGCGCCTCTTCCTCCTCATCTTGTGCAACAGACAGAAACCGCTCGACTACGAACCGGCAAGGAGGGCATGTCGCACTCGAGCTGTAAATTGCCGTTGACAAGGCCGACAGCACTTGCCAGAGAGTTGCTGTTGACCTGCAACAGGTAGAAGACTCTCCTACTGGTTTCCTGATTGAAAAATCTCGGACCCCCCGTTGCAAAGTGGTTCTTTTTTGGCTCCTACTTGATCTCCTGATTGGTCCCTGTTTTGACCATTTTACCGCAAAAAATGATCAAAAAGGGACCAAGTAGGAGATCAAACAGGAACCAATTGGTACAAGATGAACCTCTGCTTCGCTCCAGGAGCCGAGAGAGCAGGGTAACAATATACCTGAGTACTCCGCCCGGTTGGGAAGAAAATTCCGGCTCATTCTGGCATAGTTAGACACCACTACCGGATTATGAAGAGGGAGCTTTACTCATTGGCCTATAAATACATCTGGGATGTGCCGGATATAGAATATCGGCAGGGAGTGCTGTTAGATTTGGGTGAGAGGTTTTTGGCAGTGTTCGACTTTCAGATACCGCGGGCAAGAAAAATAGGTAATTGATGGGTTGAAAGGCCAAGGGCATTGATAATCATAGCCTAGGAGAGCGTAACCTCACCAGCGACTGTGATTCCTCCCGACAATCCCATTCACAGCAACAGCTGTTTTGAGGGGAGCAGTAGCAGAAGCACATAGTTTGTGGGATGGTATCGATTGAAACCGTGCCAGAACAGAGACAAATGGAAAATTGCGCCGCAGATTTGAATTAAGAACCCAGCATCAGAGTACAGAGGCTGGAGAAGAAAAGTTGAAGCATTCTAACCAGCAACAGTGCCGCTTTATATGTCAAGAATTTGCTGAGAGGACTACGTGGCTTCACGGCCCAATGGATACGTTCACACTGCGCCGTGCAGCAGGTGCTGCTATGTTCTGCGTTGCTGTGTCCAGCCAAAACAGGACTATGTGCGGGTCAGCTGTTGCACCAAAAATGGCTGTGCAAAAGCTCAAATATTTGACGACAGAAGCTTAAGGGGTTGGACCAGGAGGAAGACCAGAGGGAATGCAAAAGGAGAATTGATATTTGGGGAAAGAGGACAGCCGAGCGAGAATATCGTTAAAGAAGCGTAAATGAATCCTCGGCATGCCAGGGCGTAGCTCGGTGTGAGGTCCCGATATTTCGGAGGTAGAGGACCCCGCTAGAATTCGTCAAAAGCCAAGTAGTTCGCACAGGAGGTGAGTGGGTAAGGTTTATATTGTAGAAATCTGTCTGACTACCAACCAACTACGACTATTTATACTAAAAGCTTACTACACTAATGAGTCAACGAGAACTGCGACAAGCCGCGAGTACCTCCGGCAATGGCAGCTGCAATAGGGCTGCGGGCCGTACCGTATACGGGGACAGCCGTACATTTGACGGCCGTATTTTGGCCTACCCGTACCGTATGCCGTCCCGTCGGCATAAATTCCAGGGACTCGACGGTACGGTACGGCGCAAAAACGGCCGTATACGGGAGAACGGCGCGTAAAATTGCACAAACGACCTCTACAGGTTGACCAAGGTGTGCCGAGTGTCCTACTCATTACCCTAGCCTCGAATTTAGGCACTGTACGTCTGAGACTGTCTCTGAGATGTCTCTGAGATGCACAATTGGGAGGAGCAACTCATCAGCATTCAAACCTTCTGCGTCTGAACGAGGTTATTCAACCCATCCACGTTGCCATTCATCCCTGAGAAATAGATAAAAAAATCATATTCCCCAAGACAAATCCAGAGAAGCAAAATAAAGGATACGCTCAGGATAAAATTGCCCAGATACACGGGAAGAAAGTAATAATATTTGAACCAAGACACCCTTTTAGCAGCAATATCTGGGAAAGCCCGAGACCGCATCAATTTTCTGCATTATAGTTGAACCACTGCACTTGGAGTCAGCTGGGATACAAGAGAAAAACATTAACTGGCCAAGCCTGACAGGGCACGGCAGTGCCGGCATAAGCTAATGCCGCCTGATGCCGAGTGTCCCGTCTATCAAGTCGTTCCTTTCAATTGTTTCAGCCGTCCTTCCGGTGAGTTGCGTTCCGGTTCGGTTGATTTCAATTCAATTGCCGGCCATTTTGGACATAACTTTGGAGGTGCCGTAAATACGGTTTCAACGCCGTATATGGCCGTATTTTTGACGGCCGTAATGGCGTACGGTACGGCAAACCCCGTCCCGTCCAATGGTGGGGTGGAGCGACGGGACGGTACGGGTGCCGTATTACGGAAGCCGTATAACCGTCTTTTACGGCTCGGGTCAGCAGCCCTAAGCTACAAGCTGCGGGTACCTGGGGCAAAGTCAACTGCGAGCTGCGAACAACAGCATCTGTCTTCTCGGCGATCAGGCCACGCGTGATGCGGAAGGGCCATCCCTTACACTCGGCAGGATACGAAAAGAATTACGCTGCACCGTAACCAGCAGCAACTGCAACTGTGTCCTGTCCAGATGTCGGTCAGTTGCTGAGCCACATGAGACTGTGGATGGAAAAATGCAGAATTCAAAGGAGATACATGCAGAGGATCAAGAGAGGAAGTCGAAAGGGTTTGAATAAATGGAGACAGAGATAAACACATACAAAGAATTGCCGAGGATTTCATTAAAGAACGGTTAAGGGCCTCGCTTCGCTCCGGCAGCTAAGAAGCTCGTTCAAATCATGAAGTGAAAATTTTTAGGGATTAAAATCATGATACGTGTTCGCGCGATGTCCAGGATAAATAGGAATAGATGAGAAAGGAGGGTGTCCAATGAGGCTTCAGGGACGATGCTCGCCAAGATTTACCCCAACATGCGCAGAAGCGCAATCAGACGATGTCGGCAAGTGAGGTGGACAGTGTTGGATGGGAATTGAAGATTGATTAATCAAGCCAAGAAATGGATAGAGAGTGAAGGAGGAACAATAAGGTAAGGGGTTGTCATTGATGACCACGAATAGCCGCAGTTGAAGAGAAGATGAGAATATAATTTGAGAACAATTGAGATTTAGGGGATTTGATCTTGATGACCACCCGCAGCCCACAGCATCAGAGAACCCCAGACCAAGCGTAGCATGAAGTGTTGGAGGGGGAGGGATTGGGGTCTAGAAAGACGGGGTCATTGGCTTTTTTTATACTCGGGATAATTCCGGGACACTGCGTAAATACAACTGCGGCACAGCCAGAAATTTGCTGCGAGAAACCGCGTATTTCTGCGGAATGACTGCCAGATGATCTGAGGAACAGTTGGGAGATCCGGTGAATGGCTATTAATCCAAATTCAGCTTGGAGAACAGATAATTCTTATGAGGTGTCGACTGAATGGGATAGGTCTGCCATTCCCGTGTGAGTAAATTTTCCCGTGCTGTCAGCCGCCATTCTATGGCGAAGAGTGCGTAGTTGGCATAACGGGTTTAGGTCTGAATCGAAAGGTGGAAGAAAATGATAATTCGGAGGACGAGAGGGAAGCAAGTAGGATGGAGATAGATCTATATGGAACAATTGCACCGCCGACGAGGCATTTGCTTAAAGAAAGGTAAATCCAACAAGCTCATAATATTGATGGCCCACCTTTGCAAAACTTTTTTTTTGATGGCTGTGCTACCACAGCTTTGGGGCTCGGATTCCCCCGAAAATTGGACTGAGACGAGCCTTGCATGTCATTAGCTCCTTGGAATATTTGCAGACTTTTTGGGAAGCTGCAAAGGGAGCCCAGAAGATGCCGAGAAGAAAACCCAATTACCCACCTTTGCAAAAACTTTTGGCAGGCCATCAATGTCATCAAAATTCACCAAACTCCGGAGAACATGGGGATGGGTCGGGTCGCTTCTATGGTGCGGTTCACTTAATCACCACCACTTTGTGACAACTGTTACTGCTCCTTCAAAAAAAATGCAATTTCTTGTTCCTCTTCTGAAAAGACTCCTTTCAACAAGAGGAAACTTTTTCCAAGACCGATTTTTATTAGACTCAAAACTGAGGGACTTATAAAATTTCAATCAGCCCAAATTGGGACTGCCCATGCAAACCAGGTCAACAGGCTCTGCAACCCTTTCAGAACATGTATGTGGACCTCAAATTCAACCTGCAGATATGAAATTATGTTTTATGAGTCCTCATCCTAGTGCAGTACCTCACGATACATGTCCATCACCCCAGATGTTTCGCTGACGTTGAGGCATAAAATTGTGGTTGGGCATGTATACTCTCAGAACTGGGACAGAAAAGATGGATCCCCGGTGCATTTCATGCTGCCGAATGACCGCAGAGGTACACATTCAAAAAAATTCCGGCCTCCTCCCCATTCAAATTGGCATCAATAACAACAATGCGTCAAATGTAATAAGGCAGCCAGCGATCGCAGCATCAACCTTTTCACCAAAGTACAACATGTGACAAGGTATGAGCACCACCGTATTCTTGAACTCCAACAGAGATGTTGTACGAGGACATGCACGACTGAAAACATATATGGCTCCGGTGCCGGCTATAGTCCCACGCTATTTATGTTCTGACTCTTTGTTCTCACCCACGTGGCAACAGTGCTGCCTATCACTGCCGTGGCAAGTGTCATGGCAAGTGTCGGTCATATACCATGAACCCACTCCCACGGCACTTGCCCCCAGTGTGAAATATAGAAGTGAGAGTCCTAGGAACCAGTGGAAACAACACCGACTTGAAACCTACATTTTGGAGCGGTGAATTGAAGAAAGAAATTATCGCAGTTACCAGAAGAAATTGGGATCAAAGCAGACTCGCGATCGGAGAATGGTTCAAATTTGCTCAGCAAGTTCTCGGCTCTGGCATAGTCATTAGACAAGTTGCGCAACAGCCATTGGAGCCATCTGATGGCTGATATGGCGTGCGCAAATAGCGGCGCTCAATTCTTGGTTCGAACGGGTTTAGTTCGGATTTTTAATAATATTCGGGGCACGCAATTGGCTGATTAAATATTTAAAATCCGAACTGAGAATTGAGCACCCCTAATGGATGGCTGGTGGCTCGAATGGCTGATGAACCTGAAGCAAGGTAACTCATTTCTGGGTGTTAGAATGAGTGCTGATGCACGTGCATCTCGCAGAATTACCCCCAACCTTGCCAGAACACCAATTCCATCAAAATGAACATATTTTTGCCTCCCATCAGCCAACCGTAAGTGTGGAAGGGATCGCCAGCCTGCATATAGTCCCCAGTATTTCCAAATTGGTTGATTCACCAGAAAATGAGTTCAAGTATTCAGCCATTCGAGCCACCAGCCATCTATTTGCGCACGCTAAATCAGCTATTAGATGGCTCTAATGGCTGTTGTGCAACCTGTCTAATATATTAGAGTGTTGCAGACATATCCTCTTTTATCCCAACTTGGGCCCCAACTTCGTCCCCAACCCAAGACTCAACCTGAGATGTTTTTGTCCCAGGATGCAGAACGGCTGCCCCAAATAGGTTCGGGGAAGTTGGGACTTGAAGTACCACAACTCGACACCCAACTTCGCTCGAAATATTTCCAGTTCCAATTTCAAGCGAAGTTGGGGCCGAAGTTGGACCTCAAATTGGGATGTCTGAATTACCTTAATATGACGTTTTTAAATGCGCGATTTTGGCCCATTTTTGGCTGTTTTTAAAGCACATTGGGGCAGAATGGGACCCATGCATTTTCATCTTCACATTCCTGATGTCATACCATTTTCCCCTGCAATCTCAAGGATTTCAAGCTGAAGCATGTAATTGGACCGATGTATCATGTTAAATCTTCGAATGTTCACCTTGGATGGTTGGGTCAGACAATCCAATTGCCCGTACAGCTCGAAGTACTACTTCACAAATTGTAATCATACTTTGTAAGTGAAACAGAACCTCCCGGAATCTATTGTAATGGATTCTCCAACAAGTTGAACAAGTGAGGTGCAAGTTCAGCGAGTGACCTGTTGATCAAGCTAAGCACAACTAGAGCAGCATTTAATTTTCCAGTGACCATGCAAATCTAATTTTTCCTTCACGCTTCACAAAGACAACGAGAAAATAAGTTTCGAGGCAAAAATATATGCCTGCCCTCATGTCCTCCGGTCTATATTTCGCTGCTATACGAGGTATAATAACCCAGAGTCATTGGACTCATCGCAGGAGGAACAGTAGCACCATAAAAAATTGGTTCAAATTTTCTCAATGGGGTTCTTTGCTTCGGCACAAGCATTACCTCAAGTTCAGATTCTTATGTCACCCGACGCAAATAAATTTAATGATTGCGATGTGGACTTGGGTTACAAATATATATTATCTCTCTGTCACAAATCAACTCCTTCAGGCACAGAGTCTGGCTTTCCCGCCTTGTACTGAGCAATATTGCGCCGGAGTTCATGTAGTTGATAGCGATCATGGTTTAGGTGCTGAAGCTCCTTCAATACATCTATGTCTGCAAGCGCTGCGACACCTTCAGGCCATTGACTAATTGCATGGAGTGCATCGATTGTGTTCCAGGAGCGCCACCTGTAACACAGGGTTTCAACATTGAGTTTCCTACAAGATAGTATGTGTCCGATCCAATGACTCACCTTGCGAGTACCACGAGCTGCTTCAATATATTCAACTCCAAATGGCAGGCACAGTGGCCTTGCAGCCAGCTAGACCTTTTATGAGCCAGCAGGTCCAATTTGTGACCGAGTATTTCTGTGATTTGAGTAATTTCAAGATGTGGGCCTGCACTTTTGCATCAACCATAGCCTGTGCTCCCTCCAACCAGCATGCAATCCTGGCTATTGCATATGCGGCCATCCCAACAACTCTATTGTCTTGGTCACTGATTCACATTAAATGAAAATCTATGTTAAAAAAAGGATATGTACTACACTCACTCCAGGAGAGCCACAAGTTGCTCACAGCCCCTCATCTTTAAGATGTGTGGTATGGTACACTCGTTCTGTGCCAGGTCACCTAATAAGCTGCATGATGATCTCCTTGCCACAGGGGCTGGCGACCTAAGCATTTCCCAGATGTAATGGAAAACGGATGAATCCACCAGGGCTTGCGCATCATCCTTGGATCTATAAGCTCGGTCGCTGAAGTGCCACAGAATGATGGCCTTTGTCTCCCACGAGACAAAGTCCCACCTAGAGCAGCAACATCGATCGGCCAACAAGCTCAGGCACTAAAATATCAACACATACGGAAGATATGACATGTATGTCTCCACCATCTCTGTCGAAAGCCGACTACCTTGGTTCTTTCTGATGAATTCCATTGCCTGGCGGTGATACATCCACCTCATCAGCGGCTTTGCCGCTGCATGAAGATTGATCGTCGGACCGTATCGGAGTAACGAGTTGCTATCTGACCACCAACTGCGTAGACTCACGCGGGTGTCTTGTCGAGTCAAGGGCAGCATGGGGGGAGGAGAAAGAGGGAAGGCTGTAGAGCCTCGTGTCAAGCCATTTGGCATGCTGTGCAAATGTGACTCATGATCGATGAGCTGTTATGTAATTTTCAACCGATGCTCGTGGTTGATAGAAAGACTTACGTTGGAGGGACGTAATTATTTAATTTCAAAGGTAGGAGTGGAACCGGGGTTGCTGGGGATTTATTATAATATTACATGTATTTTGTAGAGGAACTGTACTTAATAAATAAGATCTTCGCCTGCGGCGGCAGGTTCAGATCTCATAACTGTTAGTATCGGGATTTGTTATGATATTATTTTATAGAATTAATATCTTCGTCTGCGGACGGATTCATATCTCAGAGCTACCGGTCGATTATTTTTCCGGAGATTTTCGGGTAATAAAATTTATAGCTGGATTTTGGCCAACTATTCAACAGCTACTGATCCAGTCGGTTGATAGGGGCAGCTACATATACAGCCTAATAACGGCAGTGGGCGGTGAGGCGTGGGAGGTGTATACCATATCCCCGTCCACGTCGTACAGCTAGATTTTCGCTCGAGTCCGAGATAGGTGTGGTTGGGTTGGGAAGGGTTGGGAAGGGAGCTGCGGGTGTGAAAGACCGAAGAAGAGCGTTACAACATGAGAAATAGAGCCTTAGGTACAGTACAGGCAGAATCCGCAGGTGGGTAAGGGAATGCATCCGAGGTTGGCAAGGCGATGTTGGGTATTGGATTTGGATGGATAGCTGGATTGTTGAGAGGGAGAGATGGGATATGTGTGTGGTATAGTCGAGTTGAGTTGCGGGGTTGTGTTTCGAAAGGCGAGTCCGTCGTTTCGAGTCTTGAAGTCCGTTAATAAACCAGACGTCAATAGCGTCGTTCAAAGTTCTCCTTTTTGTCTCCTTTTCGGTCTCCTTTTCACTTTCCTTTTCGTCTTCCTGAACCGAGAAGGAGGACAAGTAGGAACCACAAAAAGGAGCCTTTTGGCGAAAATGAGCTCGCGAGGCCATTTTCGCCAAAATGCTCCTTTTCGTCGTCCTACTTGTCGTCCTTTTTGTGCCGAGATCTGCAACTCCGCACCGGACTTTGATCCCATCATTCCCTTTGTCCGTTCCCTCTACACGTTCTCATTGCACCTTCTCTATCCTATCAGCTACTACCCATTATCAGTGAATACCCTTTGTATATCCCATCATGGGATTCCCATGGGCTGGACCTCTCCGAAAAAAATGGCGCAAAAAGGCACCCGCAAAGTCCAGTGCCACTTGCGGTGCTCCCCCGTCGCGAAAGCAGCTAGAGCACTTGCTAAACACCAAGTTGAAGCTCCTAAGAGACATGATGAGATCATTGCAGACACTGATAACAAGACCAGAGCAGCTCGCGTGTTCTGAGTCAAACATGGGTGCACTGATTGCCTGCTCGGCTGGCTCGGAGTTTCAGAGGCAGATCCCTTGCCGCTGCCTGCCGAAATGTGTTCAAGAGAAGGAGCACTCTCCTACTGACTTCCTGCTCGGAAAATACTGGAGGGGGGGTTTCAAAGTTGGCCTTTTTGCGCTCCTACTCGTTCTCCTTTTTGTCTCATTTTCGCATTTTTGGCGCAAAAATGGCGAAAAGGAGACGAAAAGGAGCGCGAAAAGGAAGGCGAAAAGGCTAACTTTGAACGACACTAATGTGGATGGCATCCAGCGCCGCACAGCTCAGCCAATGTGTACCAAAACCAAAAGGACCGAGTCCAGGCCTAGACAAAAAGTATTTCTACAATAAAACCTTAGTGGGATGGGGTAGCGCAAGGGACGAGAGAGATTGGTATCATAACAGGCAGTGTCGGAATTGAACATGATCGGAAAGCTGCCGAAGAGATGAGACATGTACGAGAGGTTCATTATCGGTATTCGGAGACCGTTTCAAGTGGCGATATTAATAACCATATTGGGCCAATGAGACTTGGGGGGAGACATTTAACGGTGTACTAAACTGTACTCTGCGAGCGGGTTGAAATGTTGAGGTGGACGTGAACGATTTTTGAAAGTGACAGTGAGTGACAAGATTTTCCGAGTGACGTCTGTGGAGTTTGCCGGCATTGTTGTAGATTGCTGCTTGTCGCTCACGTCTTCTTCGTCTTGTCTCGTCTTGGATGGATCGACCGCTGGGCCCCCGCCAGGTGCCCGGCCCCGAGCGCCACGCCGCCTACGAGGACATTTTCGGCCGCCACCCCGCCCCCCGCACCGGCTCGTCCCCACAACCGCCCCAAGGCCCATACACCGCCTACCCAAAATTCAAATCCACAAGGATATCCCCACCCCCACCCAAATCAATACCAGCGCCCGCCCGCGCCGCCATCCCCACCCGCACGCATACCTCCCGCAGCAGTATGCGCCGCAATACGGCCGCAGCGGATACCCAGGCAGACCGGCAGCGCCGAGCATATGGGCACCGAGCCTCCGCCCACCATACCAGCCAGGTGTCCCCGCGCCCGCCCCTGACCGGCCTACAGGCGCGCAGGGTCTGATGCCGGCGCAGGTCGCGATGTCCCAGCAGGGGCAGCAGTGAAGGCGCTCGGCGTCGTTTGCCCCACCACCTCATGCGCATGCGTCTCTGCAGTCGGGTCCACTCGCGCTGAGTCTGGCGATTGGTGGTGGGGAGGGACTGGGCATTAATTTTGTGTTTGAGAGTCCGCGAATGGGAATGGGGAGGGAGGGGAGGACGACGACGAGGAGAGCGAGCTGCCTTGGGCTAGATGTGCGTGTCTTCCTTCTTCTGTGTTATTTTCTTCCTCTTCTCTCCGTTATGTCCCTGCTTTTCCCTTCTTTCTTCTCGTGGTCTCGCTGTCCACCCTATCTGCAACAATGTTGTCCTATCTGCTACGACTGTGGGCGTCGGTGGGCGTCGGTGGCGCATCAGCGTATCGATTACAGGATCGGGCTCTTTGCCACACCTACACCCTCTGCGGCTCGACGACTCTCGTCCTGTGCTGCTCTGTCCTGCTCTGTCTCCACCACCCCGCGCTGAGCCTCGCACGCACCTATTCCCACCTCCCAGCGACGTCATTCGCATTCTTCTCGCTTCCCGATGTCGTATGATACGGGTCGGCTAGGCCACTGTATATGCATTGTGCACGAGCTCGAGAGTGGCGCGAGCTTCGTGGGAGGCTGGACTCGGGACGTGGGTACGCAGCGGTGTGCGAGGCCTTAGGCTTCGTCTGCTGTACGAGATGCTCGGCATCTAATCTCGCAGGACGTGTGGGGTGCGGTCCTCGCGGTGGCGTCATTTTCGAGGATGCAAGACGTGGGCATCTATGCTCTGCGAGGCGAGGCGGTACATCGGCGAGCGTGCATTCGTTTGCTGGATGTATGATACCTTGACTTGCGTGGTGCGGCGAGGGCATTTTGTGGGCGACGCTGGATGGTGGAGACGAGCCACACGAGTACGAAGCTTTGCTTCGTCTCTGCCTGACTTGTCGTGCTGGGCGGCATGCGGCTGCTGTTCCCTGGATGTGTCCTCTCCCAGGACGTGTGGGGTGTAGTCTCGCGGAGTCCTCGCAGCCGCGTCGGCGTCGAAGACACAAAACGTGGGCGGGCGGGATGGGGTCGTCTATGCTCTGCTCTGTGTGCAGGGGGGACGATACGGCGCGCAGCGCGGCCGTGCGGTCCCCAGCCAGCTCGGCGCCAACTACGCTGCATGCCCTCTCGCAGGAGCACGTTCGAGCCTGTAGCGATGAGGGGGCGCAATACCTGCGTCCTCATGCAGCCCAAACACCGAGCGCGCCTGCTTCGTGCTCGGTGCATCCATTCACCTTGCTGCGTCGATGGACATTATGGTGCTCGGACGTTCTGTTGTCCGCTGTTTCTGTATGAGATGGCGATGGGCAGCGGTGGGACGACGCCCATGCTCTCCATACCCTGCATCGATGTCGCGATTCTCAGGCATCGCGGTGTACTCATCCTCACTCATATCGCACCTACTTTCGCTTCGCTTCATTCCGCCTGCTGTCTTTCATTTCCTTCATCTCATGCCCGTGCTTTATGTTATCTCATGCCTTCGTTTTATCGCCTCTCTGTTCTGTGTGTATCGTGACGCTGTACTGACGACCTTTTTTTTCTTTTTTATACAGCAGCAGTTGGATCACAACGTGAGTCTGCCTTCCCTTATCTTGTCGGCTTTATTTGGGTGTTCTTGCATCGGATTTCTTTCCTATTTTTTCTTTCTCTTTTTGTGGGGGGCTATTCCGTTTCGGGGGAGGGAGCGAAGCTTTGGCTTTGGCTTGCTTGCTCGAGGTACGGTCCTGCGAACCGGCTGCGTTTCGGCTTTCTTGCCCTTGGGCTTGGGATTGGCCGGGACGGGAGGGGATGGGAAGAGGACGTCTCCACCGAGGGCGGGGTATACATCTCTGGTCCTCGGTTCTCCCAATCTGCGTCTCCGACTCTGGTCACGCAGACGGGGATCATGTGCTTCGCGAGTCGCGACTCCGTCCCGGAGACGTGAATGTACAAGCAGAAGGGGTGTAGATGGTATACAGCCTTGAGTGCAGGTGCGGCGCCTGTGGCAGATCGCCTGCGTGGGTGTTCAGGCATCCGGTGCAACGGGCATGTCCTATGTGCAAGAGGGATCAGCGTGCTGGCGTGGTACAATCCACATGCGGTAATCCAAAAGAATCAATAGCTAATTTACAATGCAAGTGCAAAATGCTCTCGCCTCGGCTCATTTCTCATTTGTTCATCCTCGGAACCTCCGGAAATGAAACCGACATGTATTTAGTCCCAAATCCTTCCGAAGAATGACAAAAAATCGAGCAGGATTTGAATGATTTCGAGAGGAGGGCGGCTTGATGGGGAATCATCACAACATTCGGGCTTCTCAGCCAGTTCCAAACGGAATAACAACCATAGCCCGCTGTCACAGCAGAGCCCACTTGAACCACTTCGCGTCCAGACTCCAAATCATCCTACATACTGCCAAATAGAATGCGGCGGGTGTACTTTCAATGTTTATCCTATCGTAGAGCAGTTTATGTAGCCTATATATGATTCAATGAGCAACCTGCAGCCTCAGCCTGTCGATTTAATTTTTTCCCGCCCGATTCCGTTTTAGGTTGGTTAACCATTGATACAAATATATAGCAGGTTCGATGTCAATGGTCAACCGCAAACATGATAACATTTGAACTCTGAATGGCAGTGAAGGCATTTGTCACCCTACAGCCTGAGGTTGTTGAATTTCAACCTAAGCTAGGTAGCTTCATAGCGTGTGTGGTCCGGGGTCCGGGGACAACTTGAAGAGTTGCCATCAGGGAATGGATAAAGCAGGCTATTAATTTGTTCCGAGTCGGTACATACCAGTAGCATGTCGATGGCACAGGACAGGCAAATCTGAGCTCGGAATCAGGTCTAGAATCAGGTCTAGAATCCGAATTCGAATCATGTACATCCTGTATGTATATAGTACGCATACAGTACATAAAGCACCAGGATGCCCGCTCTTCGAATCCGAAGTTATTCGGGACGAGGAATTTTTATATATTGAATCTAGGCCTGGGATTCGGTTGTTCGGGCATGCGAGACGAGATCAACTATAAATTCGAGTTCAAATGTCGACGGAGCGAAGGCTTGATTGGAAGGTATGTTCGTTCCCAGGTATAACTACGGGACATTTGGTGTAAGATCCACTTGGAGGCAATTCTTGAAGTTGAATTAAATGATTTGGAGAGCAGAGTCAAATGCCGTAACAGACCAATGGACTCCCCTCTCACCGTCGACATACGAATATGATTTTTTCAGGGTTGGGATTCAGATTTGGATTCGAAATCAGTCGTGTGCGAAGCATTGGTAGAAATGCATTTCTTGACTTGGATTTGCCGCTCTTCTACAGTATATTAGATCCAGAGCACTGTGACTCTCCCATTCCCGGGAGATTGTTCGGGTTTTGGTTTGAAATGTCTAGAGCGTAGTGACGCCAGTGCTGATGCGTAAACGAGACAAAAGGAGACGAAGAGCCGCAAAAGGAAACCGGAGGTATTGATAGGGGTACCTACAGCCTGCGAGGGAGAAAGAAACAGCAGCGGTGGGCGTTGTGAGGCGTGGAACACGTGTGCCACGTCCACGTCCGGGTCGAAGCCATATGAGAGATTTATAAGACTCGGACTTGAGGTAAGTCAATCTCAAGAGCAGAGTCAGGCTTCGGGAATGGGGAGCTCATAATATCCTTCTACTCGGATTCAGATTCACGGTTCGTCTACAGGAGGTTTAGAACGGGATGTACTTGACATATTGTTCGGGTTTGGTTGGCTAGAGCGTGTACGAGACTGAGAGGAAGTGCGCAAACAGGAACATGCGTTGATGGGGCAGTTACACCTCAGACTACAGCCTACGAGTGGAGAAGGGAATGGGCATGCGAGGCTTGAGGGGGATCCAGTCATGCAGCTAGATTTTCATTCGAGTCCGAGATAGATGTAGTCCGGGTGGAAAGGGAGGGGAGCTGCGGTGATGTGAAAGAAAGAAGACTAGGGACAGGGATTAATATTGGTTGTACGGGTATATATGTACAGAACTAGCAGAGGCTTGAAGCATGAAGTGGCGCCTTTGTGCTTGGAAAGGCTAAATTCAACTCCTTGAATATGGCACAGTGGATGGCATTGGGCGCTGCATAGCCCAGGAATAGTATACCCAGTCAAGCAACGAATCCAGGTGACAGGGAGAGAGCAGGATTTTTGGAATGTGGTGGGGCCGTACAGCAGGGCCTGTGAGACACTGAGAGAACGAGAACGAGATACTGCGAGAGAGATTGGTTCATGTAGGCATGATGCAGCGGCCAGCGTCGTGGTGACTGTCGCAGAGATGGGACAAGTTTTACGAGAGCTTCGTTATGTCAGTAAGTATGCGAGAAAAGTTTTGGGTGAGACATTCGAGTTGGAACATGACACCGGCACGGCTGAAAAGTCGAGTTGAATATCGTTGATGTCGTCAAGACTGAAAGTGACGTTTCTCAAGTGACGTCATTGCCGGCGATGTTTAGATTGCCGCTTGTTTGTTCTCCTCACATCTTCCACTTCGCCTCTCTTTGGATGGACCGCCCGCTGGGCCCTAGCAGCATGCTGCCTAGGCATTTTTAGTTGCAATTCCGCCCGTACATAAACTACCGAGTCTGCAGGCATACTGTCCCCACCCAAATTCGAATCAGCCCCAATCAATGTCAACACCCGCCTTTCCCAGCATGCTGCCCCACCACCACTCGCATGACCGGCACCCGCATCCACAACAGAAGTGGACCGGGCCCGGCACACCCAAGCATATGAGGGCGGGTGATTGCGGGCGGGAGGCCCGAGGAGATAGGGAACGGGAATGGGAATGGGGATGTGGAGGGAGGGAAAAAAACGGCGAGGAGAACGAGCTGCCTTGGTTCAGATGTGAGTCATTCTTCTGGGTTATTTTCCTCCCTCCTCTTGGCCTCGCTGTCTTGCTATGCATCCTAGGACCTATCTGCGACGATGGCGGGTGCGTGTCTGCGTACATCGCAACGGCACATCGGTCTCAGCGCACCCCTGCTCGTTTTACTGGCTCTCGCACTCGGCGCCGGATTTTGCGCCGTGAGCTACGCCATACCCCTACCAACATCATCCATTTCGCTTGCCTCGGCCGGGTCATTTAGGCCATGGATAGTATGCACATCGTGTCACTAACGTATACATATACGACGAGCAATGACCAGCGTTCTTTCTTTTACTTGCCTGCCTCCATCCGAACACCCCACCGAGTGCGCCTGCTTCGTCTTTTGTGCTTCCATTCACTCTGCAATGTCGTGACGGGTGGTTCTCAGATGGCAGCTTCTCCTCATTCTCACTCGTCTCCATTGTTTGCGGTACGAGACGATCGGCGGGCCATGGCCATGCTCTGCATCCCGATCGCGAGCACGGTTCATTCTCCCACTCATGCGTCGACGTCTTGGTTCTCAGACCTCACGTCCTCTTCATCCTCAGTCATATCGAACTTACATTTGACATTCGCTTCGTGCGCTCCATTTCCACCTGCAGTTCCGTTCATGTGTTATCTTATTGCGTCCCCATGCCTTGATTTTTATATCCTGCTTTCGTTTCTCATCTCTGTTCCGTTTCTCTAAGTACCCGCGAGGATCGTCGGTTACTGATGCCAGTCTTTTCCTCTCTTATTATATCGCAACGCGAGGTTTCTTCCTTGTCTCCCCCTTTCTCGAGTTCTTCCATCCTGTTTTCTCTCTCTCTTCTTCTGCTCTTCCGTTCCCTGTTTGGCTTCGGATTGCTCGAGGTGCTATTGGGAATAGGCCGTAGAGAAGCTAGCGCTCGCACCCCGCTGGTTTTCTGTCTTTCTCTTGCACCGGGACAACCTACGCACTCCACTCCGAGGGTGGTATGGTACATCTACCTCTCTATTCCGTCTCTGGAATGTTTCTCGCAATTCCGTCCCGGAGACGTGGATGTGCTGGGAATATGGGATGTCAGATGCTCAGATGGATGTAGAATGGGACGCAGGTGCGGGTGCAGCGGATCGCCTGCGTGGGCAATGGGCACGGGGCATGCGCCAGGGAGGGGTCGGTGTGCTGTATGCAATAGAACAAAAAAACTAATTACAATGACTAACTCGTGCAATGCAAAATGCTCTCGCATGGGCTCATTTCTCATCCATTCATCCTCCAGACTTCTCATTAATATTTGAACCACCTCCGAAGGCAAACGGCTCAACATTCCAACCGAAGCGGGGGGACACTTCTAAGACATTTTTCATTGCCAAATTAGTCATAGTATTTGTACGCACTATGACAGTAAAGCAGGATGATTTTCAACAAGTGGTAGGTTGATTAACACACTTCAACCTATCGTCGGATTCATTTAGGATGATTTAATTCAACCTATAATTTAGGTTCAAGTTCAGCCTAAGGTTTTCAACCTATTTATGGATTATTTTCAGCAGGTCCCCTCCAGCTGCTCAATCAACCTATCACGCGTTCAACCTATGCGGGGTTGAAATTAAGTTTTTGTGACAAATTAACTCAGAAGCAACTCATTCCGTCCCATACCAGATCAAATACACCATTGGGGCAGTATAAATAATGTACACCAAAAGAAATCCATTACTCCACTAGCTCATCTCCAGCCCATACAGCACGCGCCAGTCCACCGCTGCGATCTATGATAGCCCAATTACCACCTGTATCCTGGACACGTCCGACGAGCGATTGAACACTGGTGATATCAATAACATCCAGTGCACCATGTCGCGAATAAAAATGAGTATCAATGCCTTTAAACAGGTGGTCATCTGGCTCCATAACACAAGTCCGAATTGCGGCGAGGATGAAGGTGGTAGGTTCATCAATTTGCAGTGCCGGGACCGCAGCAGAGAAATGCACACGGTAGATGTGAGTCAACTGCCCGTAAAATGTCTGGAGTTCGAATTTGGGCGGGGTGTTTCGGCGATGTGCATATACGTCGACCAGCATCTCGTACTTTTAACGAGTAAGAACGATACACTGGCGCCATCGGAGGAAGAAAATAGAACCTACCCGCACATATGTAGCATCTCGAGCATCCTTGGCCACAACTCCGATCATGCATGAGCGCATTGTATCACCTTCATCTGAATCGATCCGGCGCACTTTCCCCCATTCTTCAATAATGGCGTCTTTGAGGGCCCGATTCACCGGACCCATTTTAGCCCCAGTGCGTGTTGCGACTGCAGCAGCAATGGACCGCATTTGGGCAACTGTAACAGGAGTCCGCGACTTGGGAGGAAGCAGTGCGCATGACGGGTCTACAAAATATTTTGTTAGCGGCATTGGATCAAAATTGACGAATACACACAGAGAGGATCGGAAAATGACCCGGCGATTTGGCTAGGTGGGTCGCGCAGGGCAAGAACTTCACCAACGTTGTATATTGTCTTGATCTGCGTCAATTGAGCATTCTCGAAGACATAGCGGTCCAATGACGCCCAGGGGAACCTAAGACTTCGAATTCCTGGGCGTATTGTACCACAGAAACGCTCCATAGGGAATGCCCAATAGCACCAAACAGGACCGGCGAATTTGATCCCAGGAGCGATGTGTAACAGAGCGTGTACAGTCAGAACACAGGTAGAAAGTCTTTCGGGGTCGTATTGGAAGTACGTTCTAATAAATGACCCCTGTCAGCACGATAACCTGTAGATTCATTGACGGGCGACATACTCTTCGTAGACTTGAACCCAATTGATGAAACCAACTCGAATCTCTTCGATCTCTTCATCGGTGATTTCGAATTGCAGGCAGATGGTCAGAAGGCGAACAAGGTCAATGAAATGCTTGTAATATTTCTCGTCATCAAATTGACGGCGAAGAAGAACAGGGCCGAGATAGAGTGCCCAAAAGGACCACATCTCCGCAGAGACGTTCGATCGATCTGTGTGGATGTTGGGTACTCGACTCCCGTACGCCGAAGGGATGGTATTCGAGGCAGATGCGGTCCGTGATCCAATCGCTTCCCATATTGCTTTCGCCAGTGTGTACTGTTCCCCACCCGAATCAAGACCCTTGAACTCTCCTGTCCACAGCAGAATCAAGTTTTTGAGCAGGTTCTCCCAAATGAGATGCATAAAATCATATGGAAATGATCGCGGGAACGAGAGCGAGCCGAGGTAAGAAAGGATAGAAACCCCTTTGACCCCGGAGCGCTTCGCCCGTCGCTCCGCTTCCGCAGTGGTTGTCGCAGCCTCGACCTCCCGGCCCTGCGCAATGATCTCCGAGTGATTTCGCAACGGGAGGTTGCCGCCATCGTAGATTTCTACAGCATCAGCGTCATCACAGACATCCGGGTGGCAGGATCGATCCAACGGGACGTAGTGTGTGGTATTCCGAGATCCAGGAATGCGGAGTCCCACAATTTTACACATGCGACAGGGAGAGATGCCGTTGTGGCCTTTCATCCGCATGAACATCGAGACAGCAGGTATATCCCCAAAAACCAGGATCAAGTAAGCGCGCAACGCGAACAGCTTCCCGGACAAGATGTCGTATGCGCGTACTCCTTTCGCCAGCCTAAGGAACTCCTGGACAGCAGGCCAAAGAAACGAGTCGGTGTCCTTGGGTTTATTCGGACCCGGAATAACGCCGAGGGCTAGGATGAAGGCAAGATGAAATCGGATTTCGGGTGGAATATTGTAATCGAAAAGGATAAGGGGCCACACAGTTTTCTTGCGATGTTTGAAGGGAGCAAAACCATCCCAAGAAGCGCCAAGAGCAACATCTCTGGGATCAGAAAAGTACTTGTGGCCACACTTCTTGCCATTGATTTCCACGAACTTGCCCAGCAAGGACCGGTAGTGGGTTCCGTCGAAAACGTCGGTGGTTTTGCCGGGTTCGTGCCGGTGCTGTGCACGATACTGCTGCTTCTCGGCCATTTCACGATTCCCCGCAAAGGCGACGAGGCGAGGAATGATAGGGATGTAAGTAAACTTTTTCCGTGGCTTGCCGTTGGCACGCCATCGCGGTTCATTGCAATAAGGACATTTCTCAAGGTCTTTATGCGGCCCGACGTAGCAGATGCATGAGTTGGTACAGCAGTCGTAGACTTCCGGCTTGAAACCGGCCAGAAAATTAATACGCGTTATACATGACCTTACCCTTCAGGCCGGCATTAATTGGGAGCTCTCTTGGTCCGAAGTACCAGCTGGTGACAAAGCCAAGCTCTTTGACGTTGTACGTGTTCGGGTCGACGTGCATGTCAGCTACTGATTTGATGCAGGCCCGGGGGCGCCATCCCATTCTCGCCAAGTATGCCAACGATTGGGCCACCGAGGAAATTGTCAAGCAATTTGTCAAGAACAAGCGTCGCTATGCTTACCGCAACGGCTGGCTTGACGTGCTGGAGAAGTACAAGTATCTCAAGACGAACTCGGCCAAGCGCGACCCGTCTGCATCGCGCAAACGGTGCACGGTTGCCACAGGCTCCACTGGTGCGGCGAAGGTTAGCGTCGCCATCAAGAAAGCCGCCAAAGCCAAGAAGATCAAGAGCAAGTCTAGCGGCAGAAAGTCTGGGTCGAGGGGCAAGGGGAAGCAGGTAGTGGTGTCTGATGAGGAGGACGACGACGAGGAGATGTACGCAAGTGAGAAGGATGAGGAATAGAAGAAAGGTGTGTGCATTGCCACGACGCCCACGGCATCACGTACTGACAGCCCTAATAGCCGCATTCGGGCTTCCCTTTGATTGAAATACCCTGCCAGCTGCGGTGTACTGTAGTGTCGTGCATGCACCTTCGTTCTCCCATACTTTTTACCTGCCCCCCGTTGCTTTTACGCGCTCCATCCCGTATCGATACACAATATATGCATTTCCTTTTTTGGACATGGCTGGCGATCGGGCTGAAATTACTTCGGTTTGAGGCTGATAAACATCCTAGAGTATCAACAATATATAGGTTGACAGTAGGATACAGGATAGAACCTGGGATAGGATGACTTTCAGTCTCATACCCGCTGGTGAGCTTAGGATAAATTCGGCCAAATTAGGATATTAATCAACCTACGCTGATCAACCTATGGCTGCGTAAAGTTCAACCTACGGGCGGTGAAAATCAACCTAATAACCCATTAATGTCCTCCTACTCCAGGTTGAAAGGTAGGTTGATTTTCATCCCGCGGTGCCACCTTAGAGTACGATGCGGGGAAATTTGAGGCACACCTGGATGTGGAGGCGGAATTTTGGTGGTCTTCAGCAATGGGAGCAACAATATGTACCATGAACGCACATTAATGCCAGCATTGAGAATGGCGCCGTCCAAGCGCTCAAGTGTTGTGTTGGCCCTTTCTATGAACCGCTTCGCGCAGAAATCTAGCATATCGAGCACCTGTACTTACAGTCACGGTAATATTATACTTGTTGTGGTTGTTGGTTGCATTCTGTTTCTTGATGTCGTGGACAGCGAGAATTAGATGAGCTGGATTCATTCGGGATAGATGTATCGCGGGGCCAGCTGGAGCCCAGTTCGAGAAGACTCTAATAGGTCCAGCAAAAAAACTAAAGAGGAGAAACTTGAGCTGCTTCTGTACTGTGTGAGGACCAGAGAAGGAGTTGAAATTTCGACTTTCCTTCGCCAATATGGGCTTAATGGCGGCAAAGTTCAGGTTGCCTATGTGCGGCGACTTGGACCGTCCCGTGGGCCGCGTCGATGGGAAATTCAACACCGAACACATTGTGTGGATTCAGCAGCAGTAGATGGAGGCCCGAGAAACTGGGTGCTTCAGTGCCTCATTGCGGCCACATTTCTATGATAAGAAGTAAAGTTATTCCTGCCAGTGAATGAGCTGGAAAATATATCTCAACACACCTCCAGCGCCCGTGAAGGTCAGAAGAGGCAGCGTCTGAGATGCACCTGGAGGGGGAGGCGATCAAATTCAGCAAATATAGCAACGAAAGTCCTAGGAGCCCAGCAGTGGAAAGAACACACTTAAATTCATACCGGTAAGTTGAAGCAAGAAATAGTCACTGTTACCTGAAGAAATCCGAGCGGGGTAATGCTAAGTTGAAGCGGTGAACGCGGCTCTCAAGCCGGGGATCTATGCCTCCACTGCGAGAAGACACGAGGTCATTGGGATTTGGCCAAGACTTGGATCATTTTTATTTGGTCTCAACCCTTGCCAAGCCGCGGATTATTGATTAATATTATAAGGACGCAGTGCTCCCTAGTTGTAAACCGAAAGCGAAAGCGCGCAATCCAAGCATTGGATTAATCAGTCACGCTGTCGTTGCAGTACATGTAGCCCTTTAAATTTTTGCCTCCGATATTCAAAGTCCATCAGTCCAATAATAATGAAATATTAGACATATCCTCTTTTATCCCAACTCGGGCCCCAACTTCGTCCCCAGCTCAAGACTCAACCTGATATGTTTTTGTCCCGGGATGCAGAACGGCTGCCCCAAATAGGTTAGGGGAAGTTGGGACTTGAAGTACCACGACTCGACATCCAACTCGCTCGAAATATTTCGAGCTCCAATTTCGAGCGAAGTTGGGGCCGAAGTTGGACGCCCATTTTTGGCTGTTTTTAAAGCATATTGGGGCAGAATGGGACCCATGCATTTCCATCTTCACACTCCTGATGTCATACCATTTTCCCCTGTAATCTCAAGGATTTCAAGCTGAAACATGTAGCTGGACCGATGTATCATGTTGAATCTTCGAATGTTCACCTTGGATGGTTGGGTCAGACAATCCAAGTGCCCGTGCAGTTCGAAGTACTACTTCACAAATTGCAATCATATTTTGTAAGTGAAACAGAACCTCCCGGAATCTATTGTAATGGATTCTCCAACAAGTTGAACAAGTGGGGTGCAAGTTCAGTGAGTGACTTGTTGATCAAGCTAAGCACAACTCGAGCAGCATTTAATTTTTCCAGTGACCATGCAAATCTAATTTTTCCTTCACGCTTCACAAAGACAACGAGAACATAAGTTTTGAAGCAAAAATATATGCCTGCTCTCATGTCCTCCCGTCTATGTTTCGTTGTTCCACCAGGCATAATAACCTGGAGTCATTGGACCATTACAGGAGGAAGGTGGACTCGCAGTAGCACCATATAAAAAATTGGTTCAAATTTTCTCAATGGGGTTCTTGGCTCTGGCACAGGTACTACCTCCGGGTCAGATTCTCGTAATAAATTTAAATGATTGCGATGCAGACTTGTGTTACAAGTATATATTATTTCTTGGTCACGAATCAACTCCCTCATGTGCAGAGTCTGGGTTTCCCGCCTTGTACTGAGCAATGTTGTCGAGGATTGTGTGTAGCTCTTGAGTTCGATCTCCAGAAGTCTCTTCCTTGACCAGTTGCTGAAGCTCCTCAAATGCATCTATGTCTGCAAGAGCTGCAACACCATCTGGCCATTGACTAATTGCGTGGAGGGCATCGGTTTCGTACCAGGGCCAGCGGCCCCTCCTGCAACACAGGGTTTCAACATTGAGTTTCCTACAAGATAGTGTGTGTCTGATCCAATGACTCACCCTGCGAGTACCACGAGCTGCTTCAACAGATTCAACTCCAAAATGGCAGGCACAGTGGGCTCATGGTCAGCTAGCTCTTTCATGAGCCAGCAGGTTCTTGTCGGACCCATCGGTCCTGTGAATTGAGTAATTTCAAGATGTGGTCCTGCACCTTTGCATCGACCATAGCCTGTGCTCCCTCCAACCACTGCGCAATCATAGCTAATGCCCTAGTGGCCCAGTAAATAACATCATTATCTTGATCACTGACATGCAATGAAAATCTGTGTTAAAAAGGATATGTACCACACTCACTCCAGGAGAGCCAGAAGTCGTTCACAGCCCCTCATCTCTAAGATGTGTGGTATGGTGTACTCGTACTCTGCCAGGTCGAACAATAGCCGGCACGATGAAACCCGTGCCATAGGGTCTGGTGACCCAAGCATTTCCCAGATGTAATGGAAAACAGATGAATCCACCAGGGCTTGCGCATCCTTGGATCTATGAACTCGGTTCCTGAAGTGCTGCAGAATGGCGGCCTTTGTCTCCCACGAGACAAAGTCCCACCTGGAGCAGCAAGATCACATTGGCCAATTAGCTCAAACAATAAAATGTTAACACCTACAGAAGGTATGATGCATATATCTCCAACAGCTCTGCCGAAAGCCGACTGTATTCGTTCTTTCTGATGAATTCCAATGCCTGGCGGTGATACATCCACCTCATCAGCGGCTTTGCCACCGCATGAAGGTTGATCGTCGGTCCGTATCGGACCAATGAGTTGCTATCCGACCACCAACTGAATATGCTCGCGCGGGTGTCCGTTCGAGTTAAGGGCGGCATGGGGGAGGAGAAAGAGGGAGGCTGTAGAGCCTCGTGGACTTCACAGCCATTTTGCATGCTGTGCAAATGTGACTTATGATTGATGACTGTTATGTAATTTTCAACCGATGCCTGTGTGGGGATGCGGGCCGATAGAAAGACTTACGTTGGAGGGACGTAAATAATTTCAAAGGTGGGAGTGGAACCAGGTTTGCGGGGGATTTATTATAATATTACATGTATTTTGTAGAGGAACCGTACTTAATAGATCTTCGCCGGCTGATTCAGATCTCAGAGCTGTTATTGTCGGGATTTATTATGATATTATTTTATAGAATTAATATCTTCGTCTGCGGATTCATATCTCAGAGCTACCGGTCGATTGTTTCTCGGGATATTTTTGGGGGGTCTAAAAATTTATGGCTGAATTTTGGGCAATATTCAACAGTTACTGATTCAGTTGGTTGATAGGGCTGCTACAGCTCAGCTGAGAAAGGATTAATGAGAGGCAGATGTGTAACATTTCCAAGTCCGAGTTATCCAGCTAGATTTTCGTCGAGTCCGAGATAGGTGTGATCGGGTTGGGAATAGAGCTGCGGTTGTGTGAAAGAAGAAGTGCGTTTACGACATGGTACAGGGTTGGGTACCGGTACGGGCAGAGTCCGCAGATGGGCAAGGGAATGCGTAAGAGGTTGGCAAGGCGATGTTGAATATTAATGGCGGACTTGGAGAGTCGGAGGAAGTCGAGCGCATGACTCGTTTGATTCGAAAGGTAAATATATTTCGAGTCTTGAAGCCCGTCGATAAGCCAGAGACTTATGTGGATGACATTGGGCGACCCACTGCCCCGGAAATTAATTTGTAGCAGCCAAGTGGTGTATATTGTTAGGTCCGAGACTCCAAGTTTGGGGAGACTCGAGAGCAATATTTCTGTAATAAACCGTGAGCTGGAGTAGCGCAGCGAGAGGGAAGAGATTGGTATCTCGGAATTGAACATCATGACTGTCGCAGAGATGACATGTACAAGAGGTTCATTATCGGTAGCCGAGACCGTTTCAAGTGGCGATATTGATAACCGTATTGGACCAATGAGACTTACATTTGACGGTGTACTAGATAGAGAAAAGTGTCTCCTCGAGCGGGTTGAAACGTTGAGGTGGACGTGAAGGATTGAAAGTGAAAGTGAAAGTGACAATGAGTGACAAGATTTTCCCGAGTGACGTCTGTGCAGTTTGCCGCTTGTTGTTGCCGCTTGTTCAGTCTTCCTCCGCTTCTTCTTCGTCTCGTCTCGTCTTGGATGGATAGACCGCCCGGCCCCGAGCGCCACGCCTACGAAGACATCTTTGGCCGCCGCCCGCCCCCCGCACCGGCTCGTTCCCACAACCGCCCTAAGGCCCATACGCCGCCTACCCAAATCCAAATCCACAAGGATACCATCCCCACCCGAATCAATACCAGCGCCCGCCTGCACCACCGTACCACCCCCATCCGCACCCGCATGCATACCTCCCGCACCCACAACAGCAGCAGCATGCGCCGCAATACGGCAATGGCGGCGGATACCCAGGTGGACCCGCCAGCATACGGGCGCCAAGCCTCCGCCCTTCGTACCAGCCAGGCGTCCCCACGCCCGCGCCACACCGACCCACGAACGCACAGGTCCGATGTTCCAGCAGGAGAAGCCGGGGCAGCAGTGGAGGCGCTCGGCGTCGCCTGCCCCACCACCGGCATTCGCACGCGTTGCTGCAATCGGGCCCACCTGCGCTGAGTCTGGCGTTTTGAGTTTGGAAGTCCGACGGTTGGGGAGGGCGGGGGTGATAGGGAATGGGGATGCGAATGGGAATGGGATCGAGGAGGCCGGGGAGAGGACGATGAGGAGAGCGAGTTGCCTTGGGCGATATGTGCGTGTCTTCCTTCTCCCCTTATTTTTCTTCCTGCTTTTCTTCTTCTTTTCTCTTCCTTTCCCTCCTCTCATCTTGGTGGTCTCGTTATCATCCTATATGTTACGACTGGAGGATGCGCTCGCGCCATCGACGTCGTTGGAGGCGGATCAGGATATGCATATCCTACACCCACCCTCTTTCCTGCGTTGGTCCGCTGGTGCTCTGGTGCGCTATCTCCACCACCACCACCCGTACCGCGAGCCACGCACGCACGTACCCGCCCCCACCCATGTCATTCGTCCTTGTCTCGCTTCATCATCTCGCTTCGCCTTGTGCAAGCGGAAGCGAGGTCAGCTGGGGCACTCGCGGGTTGTGTATGCAACGAGCGCGCGAGTGAGCGATGGGTGCTTCAATGGTGGAGGCGAGGCGAGGTGCTGGAGAGGGAAGAGCCGCGTGTGGGCGTTCGACGCTCTGTCCAGCGTCTAATCTCGCATGTCCTCTCACAGGACGTATGGAATGGAGTACTTCCTCGCGGCATCGTAATTTTCGAGGACGCCGGATGTGGGCAAGCGTCTATCCTCTCTACGAGGCGAAGCAAGGCACGCCGTTCCATGTCTGGGAGGCGGCAGATCTGTGACTGGAGATGTTATCGCCACGGTGGACGCCATGTCTGGGTTCGCTTGGTGGTTATACGACGCTCAGCATCTACGACTGCATGCTTCCTCGCAGGACGTGTGGGTGGTGGGGTGCAGTCCTCGCGGCGGCGTCTTATTTAGACGTCAGCGGGCGTCTATGCTCTGCTCTGCTCTGCGATAGATGACGAGCGAGCGTGCTGGGTGTACGATGCGTTGCCTGGCGCGAAGGCTAGGGCGTGTGTGCTTTCGCAGGACGTGTGGGTGCGACGGGCACGCTGTCGTCTATGCCTGACTTGCACGCTCTCGTCTTTACACGAATGAGTGCGTGCCTTCGTGCTATCGCCACGGTATGTGCGCGACAAGCTCCATGCAGCCAGACACCGAGTACGAGAACGAATGCTTTCATTCGCCCTGCTGCGTCGATGGACATTATGGTGCTCGGACGTTCTCTGTCGTCCGCTGTGTTCTGTATGAGATGGTGATAGGCAGCGGTGGGACCATGGCCATCTCTCCATCACGGCGTCGCGATGGTGCTTCTCAGCGATCGCGATGTGCTCCTCGCTCATATCGCAGTTACGTTCGCTTCGCTTCATTCCACCTGCTCTGTCTTTCATTTTCTATCTCATCCTTTATGTTATGCTTTCCGTTCCTCTCCTTCTGCTGTCGTTCATCGCCTCTCTGTTCTCTGTATCGTGACGCTTACTGCGACTTTTTTTTTTCGTTTTGATACAGCAGCAGTTGGATCGCAACGTGAGTCTTCCTTCCTTTCTCTCGTCGGCTTTATTTGCATCGGATTCTTTCCCTATTTTCTCTTTTTTGTGGGGGGCTATTGCATTTTGGGGGAGGGAGCGAGGTTTTTGGCTTTGGATTCGGATTTGATTTTGGATTACTTGCTCGAGGTGCGGTCTTGCGAACGGGCTGCGTTTCGGCTTTCTTGCCCTTGGGCTTGGAATTGGCCGGGACGGGACGGAAGGGGAGGGCGGTACCCATCTCCCATCTCCGGGCCTCGGTCCTCAAACCTCCCAATCTGCGTCTCCGACTCCGGTCACTCACATGGGGATGGGCCACGCGACTCCGTCCCGGAGACGTGGATGTATGGGCAGGAAGGGAAAGAGAGGTGCGGATGGGTCTAGATGGGACGCAGGCGCGGGTGCAGTCCCCCGCGCGGGTGTTTTAGGTGTCCGATGCAGGGGCATTCTGTATGCGCAAGGGAGGGATCAACGTGCTGTGCAGTGTACAGGGAGATGAGTACGTAGTATAAATCCAAATGCGGTAATCCAGAAGAATTAATAACTAACTTACAATGCATTGCTCATTTCTCGTCCGTTCATCCTCGGAACCTCCGGAAATGAAACCGACATATGTTTAGTCCTTGAGTACCTCCAATGAATGACAAAATCGAGCAGCAATTCAATGGTTTCGAGCTAGGACGGTCTGATGGGAATCATGGCAGTGCATCAAACGTTTTTCAGCCAGTTCCAAATGGAATCTCGTCAATTTCTTTAATATTCCAATGGTACAAATCCATAGCTTTCATTTGAACCACTTCTGAAGGAAATAGATCAGAATTGAGCCCAAGTGAAGGTGTTTCGCACTTCGAAGACATCTTTTTTGCATTGCAAAATTTTCAGTACTCTATGATTTAGTATCGTCCGATGTGCACCTTCAATCT
>JARJLF010002434.1:0-38721 GCA_029378395.1 Mycena leptocephala
CCGTACGCTCCCAAACGTCGACGAAGATGCTCTCAGGACCGAATTTGGCGCACAACTGCGATAGCTGCGTGGTGATGAAAGCGCCGACAACCCGCCCCGGGAGACGTATCATCCGCACCCTTGAGCATTCAGATCCGACATCTTCTGGAGAAGGGTCGTTCGTACGGCACCACGTCCAAGAGGGGTGCCGAGACCTTCAAGATTCGCCTGACTTTGTCAGTTTCAATGCGCAGCCAGGTCCTTGCTTCGACACTCCGCAAATAACGCTCGCCGTCCGGTCGAGCGAAGAAAAAGTCCCAGAGGCGACACCATCGCGCCGAAGAATCTCGCCGCGCGATATCTTCTCAATCGGCCTTCAGCCATCCCAGCGGCTTCATCCCCTCCGCCGACAGTCTGATCAGCATTAACGATGGTAGTCGGCGGACAGCTACACCCATATGGCTGCCATTTGAATACTCCTTCGCGCATGCTTCGATGAGCTGCGCGTCCTCTGGTAATCGTCGAGAGATAAATGATACGCGAGGGTCTGAACGTGGCGCGCAAAATTCGGGTTTTGCCCGTGAACATCGGTTTCGGCCATGAAGGGCTCCGGCACCGGATCGGCAGATGCAGAGGACGAGAATGTCGCCCAAGCTCGAATGATACCCTGGGAGTACGGAGGAGGAAGAATTCGAGTTCCAAGAAATTTTCAAGATTGTTAAGGATGCGCTTTATCCATCAACGGCGGGAGCGAGGCGGTGTAATTAGGTCTCTCCACATGATGTCTTCTGGGTCGAAACGCTTCATAAGGTTTCATCGGCAGTAGGTGGCAAATTGGCGAATTTGACGGTGACGGTGCCGATGGAGGGGAGCCCGACGTGAATGCAGGCATATACATGGTAGTCGTCACATGGGCCCTTCTTCGCTGCCGCTATCGCCTCTTGGGCTCTTTGGAGGCTCGGATAACCTCCGTAGGCCACCTTTTGGGGAGCCTCCCACTGTATCCGCACAGAGCAATCCTGAATAGAGACAAGTCCGTTCCGTGAATTGACGGGTACCCGCGCCGAGATCCTGGTATTGAAGAACATGGAACCATCGAGGGCGGTGCTAGCTTGTAGGGCCTCCCCATGGCTGGCAAACCGGGCCTTGACGGTCATGACGTCCTTGGCTGGTGTGGAGGGAAGTTTGACGTCTACTATGGATCCGAAGGGAGAGAGAAGCCTGTGGATAGCGTTTATTTTTACGCGAGCAGGAATGGTGCTGAGGATGAGCCATGGTGTCTCCACACTGGTAGTCACCTCGTGAATCTCGAACCCCGAGCCGATTTTCACTTGGGTATGATCATGGACTGTTACTGTGAGATGTGACTCGGGTGGGGAAGGAGAGCGAGGACGACAACTTGGCGCTGCGGTCGGCGGTTCCTGGGTTATTGTCATTTCAGAGTCGTTGAACAGTTGAAGATTGACGCACTGGTAAGTCATAGGTCAAGTCCCCATGAACATAATAGCAATTGTAGTCCCTCCAACATCGGTCTCGTAACCATAGACGGCAGGTTGTTCGAAACCGCGGCGGTGGGTGTTTTATCTTCGGTTGAGAGTGATTTAGAGCAGAAGATTGTGATGAAACTGTGTCAGCCTAAAACATGAATTAGTGTGGGGTCAAGACGAGCGTTTCACGTAGTGAAGGATGCGTACAGACGATGAACCTTCAGTAAGTGAGGTTGTTATCGGACGAGAAACTGGAATTTCCCCAAGAATTTTTCGTCTGATTCCCATCCCCAGAAATTCGTGCGTTCGTTCCAAGACATGCCATCGTATTTGGACATGCGAGGAACGCCGTTCTGGCTCGGAGGACAATCTGATCGACGGACCCAAGAACTTTCGTCTGTTTTCCGGCCCCGGAAGTTCGTTTTTCCGTCAAAAGACAAGTCGTCGTATGTGCTAGGAATGTTTGGATTTTCGGGAGGACGATTTTCCTGACAAGTCCAAGAACTCTCGTCTGTTTTCCGGCCCCAGAAATTCGTTTGTTCGTCGAAACACAAGTCGTTGTGGGTGCTAGGAACTTTTTTCTGGGCGCCAGGAACGTTGTTCTGACTCGGATTTTCGGGAGGGCGATCTGACCGACGGAGCCGAACGATCGGAGTTCTGGAGTCATCCGTCAAATCGATAATGCATCTTTGGATTAAGCGCGTCTGGGAAAAAATACGCTAAGTTATTGCTTCCAGAATGCAAAAAAATTAAATGCTCTTGCCTCATCATTTCCTGCTGCTTGGGAGTGGTTGGGTAGCTTTACGACATATTGGTCTGCCGGCAAGACCGTGCTCGGTTTGGAATCTGAATTCAATGGAGTCTACCATCGCTGGTTAACCCAGACAGTAGGGAGGCTTTGCTGGGTAAACCAACCTTCAAAGGGGTGGGCTAGGAGGCTCGCATCAGAAAGATGGAAGGAATGAAGGCAGCAACGTACTTTTGATTCAGTTGGGCGAATATGGATGCGATGGCACCTCTCGCCCCAGGTGCAGCGATTGAGCAAGAAAAGGCAGCAAACCTCGTTGATGGTAGCTCTTGTTGGGACATGCTTAGAGCCAGTCAGATACGCGTCGCAGAATGTGACCAAACGAGGACAGTACAACGTACTTTGGGACCGTTTGCGACATTTACATTCTTCAAGTTGGACGCCGCAAGATCCATTGGCAAGCCAGTAGCCGGATTTAACGAGGAAGCCTGAGCCTGAGGTCAGGAAACACGAGGCGAAAAGGATATTTCTTGAGGTGACTGCGTACAGTGCGAAAGCGCGGCGGCGGTATATACGTTGTATTCATCTCGGACGAAGAGGTCGCCAGCGCATCCAAAAGACGTTATTTGCTTCCCGGTCACTTCTCCGAAGAAATTAAAGGACGCTATTGACCTTCTGGCGCAGCGAGGAGGGTCCAAAGGCAAGGGTTCCACGACGGGGTTAGAATTAAGCTTAAGCAGGGTTGTGGCGTTTCAATTGTTGTTATGAGTTGCCGTTGCCAAACAGCGTCTAGATGTCGGAGTCTCGGAGATTTCTTAGTTTATCTCCCTTCACCTCAATCTTGTCACTAATTCCACTCATCATGCAATAGCAATTTACTACGTCTAAAAATACATCAGGTTTTAATTCCAGCTTCAGAGAGTCAGTGCGGAGGACGTTTAATGTTGCACAATCTATCAGGTATGCGAGATTTGCGAATTGCAGGGGGCGAAATTATTTCGGGATCACTGCGTATTCGCACCGAGCGTCGGGAAGGATGCAATTGAAAGGTCGAGAAAGTGTGGGATGAATTATTGCTACGTGTCGTCAGCTCACACGACGTGTGATAATGATTTCGACAATGTCACTTACACAGCGGCGTCTTGATCGTATACAGTTTTAATAATATATTTGCGGGAGGAAAAGAAAAGCAGTGCAATGCTCTGAAAGATTGTTTGACGGCCGGAAGCAGAACTATTATAGCGATTCACTCACCATTAATGCAGAGAACGACGAGCGGAGGAGATAGAGCATAAAACTCAGGAACGTAGAAACTACAGGGAAAATCGGAAGATGATGCAGGTACGCGATGGTGGATGGGTCAACTTCAGAGAGATGTTAGTTCATACAAGCGTGAAAACAGAAGGGAATTACTGGGGAAAACCATCTCAATTAATCTTACTAAATCTATTAGGCCGCCCCGAGGTGAAAGGCTTTGAGTAAGTTGAAATGCAGATGCGTTAAATTTCTCTAATGAGTCTCGAGTTGTTATGGTCAATTGAGCGAGAGTTTCGGCAAGGTGTAAAGCAGAGAGGGATGCAGCAATTTGGCCATCATGGACGACTTGCGCGTGTTTCGCGGAGGCTTCAATGGTCGTGGCGGTATCAGAAACGCTGCCGGAGAGTTCCAAGATTTTCTGAAAACTTTTTAGCTGGGAACGACGAAGAGAAAATATAGAAACCTGTTGCATTGCATTGAATTGGAGTGTCAAATTAATCCACCCCTCTTGAGCCGAATTCTGCACACTGGTTGATGATGTGATCAGAGAGCGATGGAATTAATACGCACAGCAAGATCCAAAGCTTGTAAACTTTGCGTGCGAAACGGGGACAACAAAGCATTTAAATCGTCGGCAAGGTATTTTTTCGAGGAAAGGAACGAGATCATTCAAGGAATGTGCATGCTTCGATACGATTAGTCAAATGGTTGAATAGAGCCAGGTACCTACACGCTGCGAGACGAGCTGCAACTCTGAGCTGATCTGGTCGATTATTCGTGAATTCTCGTTTCTGACATTGATTTGAACACCCGTTAGTTCAACCCTAAATGCATCGACGATCTGAAGAAAAGACGGATGAGAGGTTTCGTCTGCAAGGTGAACAGAAGAATTTCAACCGCAGCCAGTTCGTTTTGCAACCGCGGAGTCGCTGCGGTCATCATGGCGTCTATCAGGTTGGACACCGTCTTCAAACGTACAGCAACGGCTTCCAGCTCCTGGTAACTCGGTTGTCGGGTTGTGTAAATCAACGTTGTTGCCACTGACCGAAAGCTGACTATACCAACGTTTGTTTCCATCGACGTCCGCCTTTTCGCGCGCAATAAGCAAGCGGACAAGGGTCGTCATCTCTATCGTCGAGTTCTTATAAATATCCTTGGCAGTATCTGCCACAATTATAGGTGCATTCTCTCAACGAAAATGACAAACTGTTCACCTATGTCGTTCCAGCGGCGAAAGGCAAAACAGAGTTGAGCTAGAAAAACGGTCGGCGGCATACAAAGTCGCAGAGAAATTATACTTGCGAACTTCACGCAAATAACCCGAGTAGCTGGACCAAAATTGGGCGCTCCTGGAAAGTGCACTGCGGTTAGAGTTAACGCCAAAATTTCGGTCATCTGCGGAACAATCGAACTCTACGCATTCTCCCTGGGTTTGAATGAACGAGGCCTCGGAATCCACGGTGAACGATGCACATTCGAGAGGAAGCGAGTGATGAGTGGCCGTAGCGAGCTCGCAGAGCGTCATTGAGATAGCAGCTGCACCATTACGCGTCTCTTGAGCGTTTGCAACTTTTCGTTTACCAAAAAGTACCTCTGACTCGCTCATCTTCGTCCATTTCCAGCTCACCGCATCGTAAACGAATCTTGGCGGCAACACGACGAAAACAATCTGGTCGGCGTGAATAATTGTCGAGAGCCGCTGCCACTGGGTTGTCAATGCGTGAGCCACTAGGGAACCGTTTAGACAGCACCGTGACTGGGGAGCAGGCCAACGAGTTCATCCTCCGGCAATTCATTTACAACTGAAACAGCGCCCAAGGTAAGCCATGGCGTCGGCAGAAAATGAAAATGAAAAATGTACTTGGATCATTGGCGGTGTTTGTAAGGTGAACCTGACGGGGCCACGAAAATGCCGCACAACAGAGTGATAGCCGGAGAAAAAAGAGGACGCGTGTCGCCATAGCGCCAACAACGACGGGTTTCTCTTTCGGCTACTTTTCAGATCATCGCCGTTGAAGGAGAAAAGCCGCCGGCGCGACGATCGTCCAAAAGGGGAAATCCCGTTTGATCCGTCTCAGCCCGTGGATCTCCGGTCCGCTTCAAACCTTCACAACCGACCACGATGATAGTTGTACACCACCTGGACAACTCCCGTTCACAGCGCATTTTATGGATCCTCGTAAGTGTCTACGTTTCCCCGGGAACTGTTATTGTTGAGACTCGGGTTGCAGGAGGAGCTCGGGGTGCCATACCAGGTCAAACGATACCAACGAACTTCCGTCGGAGTCTGTGCAACATTTTACGGCAGAACTTACTAGCTGACAACTCATTCAGCTGGCTCCCAAGGCTCTGTTTGAGGTGACTCCCTTGGGAAAATCCCCGGTCATTACCGACGGAGATGTTACTTTGGCAGAGAGCACGGCAATCATCGGTAATCGCATTTTGTTGTTTATTCCATTGCACGCCAATAAAAAATTCAAACTTAAAGAATATCTCATCAATAAATATTCAGCGGACGGAAAGCTGAAGGCACCATCTTCTGGACCAGAATACCTGAACAACTTGTACTGTAAGTCCGGCTACCGGCCCCTGAAACTCGCTACAGAATTTTGTCAGTTACACACTTCGCGGAGGCGTCCTTACAGCCGCTGATCGTCGAACGGCTTCTTCTCATCAGTTCCCCACGGTTCATGCACAGGAAGTTCAGGCGACAGCCAAAACCCTCTTTGGACAGGTGCGAAAACAGCGCATAGAGCCCGAACTTCGGAAATATGCTGCCTTTGTACTCATAAATTCCTTTCAAATTTCTTGCCCATTCTTACTTACGTTGAACATAGGTGGAAGCACATCTAAACAAAGTGGACTGGTTCGCGGGTGGCGCTGGGCCCACCGCCGCCGACTTTGCCATGTCTTTTCCTTTGGAGTGCCTCGCGTTCTTGAAATTCGCAGGGCCGAAATGCATGGCCTATGTTGCCAAAATACAAGCACGGTGCGTTGTGGCGATTGTGATTGTGATTAGCTAGATCTCATCGCCCCTAGTCCAGCATACCTCCGAGTAAGTACGTTGTTTGTGTCCTATTCAATTTACTGATCTTTCATATCTGCAGGCCCTCGAGAAAGGCGAAGGTCACTATGCTTACAAGTTGTAATAATTCTTCGTTCATTCGAGTTACCATCCGAAGGCGATTATTTTTGTGGCAAAATATTGCCAGTGCTACGCTGATTAAATGTAACGAACGTGGTAAGGATTCGTACTAGGGTAGAGTAAGTGCGTGTAAGATATTTACAATGCGGGGAGAGTATACTAAGTAGAGCAATCTACAACAAATAATAGGACAGTATGGTACACACAATTACAGAAAGCGACGGGAAATATGCCAGGATTAGTTTGCTAAAATGTCTAGTAGTCCGTGTAGAGTAGGTTGATTATCCGCAGTCTTTTGTCCGTGGTCGTGTCGTTTAACGACGTTCCCTTCGTGGGTTCGGTGCGCCCGCTTGGATCTGCTGTTCCCAGTGGGCAGGCCCTCGCCGGAAACCCAATCCCCCGAGCGCGGGTCCCGCTCGAAATCACCGTCCTTGTAGCCATATCTTTGCTGCAACAGCTTCAAGAGCGGATTCCGGAGTGCGGGATCCATGCGGACGGAGTCCCCAGGCAGGTAGCTCCCAACGCGGTGCCGCGAAAGGCTCTCTTCGAAGAGCGCTTCCTCGTAAGTGCATCCGCAGTTGAGGTACCCGTCCGGGGCCATGCGCGGGGGATAGACGCGCCGCTCGCGCCTGGAATCGTGCCATGCACAGAGCGCGTTGCCAGCCCTGTTGAGCGCGCAGAATTGGCGAATGCGCGCGTCCGTCCGTGCCTTCCATTGCGCCTGGAAGCCCGCCGACGACGGTGGCGTCGACAGTGGCGACGGGAGGCCCGAGCCGGAGCGCTGAGCAGGTCTGGACTCCAGAGCCTTGACCTGCTCACGCGCACGCTCGTACGCCTGCTCCGTCTCGCGCAGCTTCTTGCGGAGGCGGCGGATCTCCGTCTCCTCTGGGAGCATAGGAGAATAGTTCGGTGCGTAGTTGGCAGAATTTGTGCGGAAGGGGTCGTTAAACTGAGGCGTCGTAAAAGGTGAGGGAGGAGAGAGCGACTCGGGTGAGTTTCGATAGTACGGTGTGCCAGATGATTGTGGGTCCAGGTACGCGGTGGCTGCCATGCTGCCGGCAACACCAGGGTACGTTGATTGCGAAGCGACCATCGATTGGCTCCATCCGACTGGTTGACCCATCGTCATGTTGAACAGCGGGTCCCGCACGGGGGGAGGGGATCCAGAGTGTCGTGCAGACACGTGTGTTTCCCCATCGCGCCCGTCAGGCTTGATGTGCCGCTGGAGCCAGAAGATGGTGATCTGTCGTCAGGACTGTCTGATGGCGGTGACCGTACATCTGCGATGACTGGCGAGTTCAGTGACGCGAACAAAGAACGCGTTATACGCGACTCACGGGCATCGAAACGTATCCCGAGCTATACATGAGGTGCTGATTCCCCTCGGACGCTCGTCGGTCATTAATAGTGGCTCTAGAACTGCTGCCTCGCGAATTAGAGTTGGATGAAGATGAGGACCAGTATGCGGGGCAGTTGCCATTTCGGATTCGTCTATACGTGAACGAGTGTCGCGTTGAAGTGGTGGGTAGGGTCGGACGCGCTTTGGGCTACTAGTAGATCCCGAAGAAGCTACGACACGAGAGAGAAGAACTGCTCGTAAAAGGGAGAGAAGGAGACGAGGGAGGGATAACAAGGAGAAGGGCTCAGGACCTGATTCTACTTTAATATCTGGACGACCATGAGAGTTATTATACTGGGTCCACTGGAACTGATCTTGAGAGATGTTCTGCATAATGCTTAGGCGGTGCAGATCAGGAGGCAGACGAAGAGGCTTTGAATCAAAACGAAACGAGCCGGCACTGGCTTTAAAACCTGTTAGCTACCTGGACGACGATGGATGTGAGGACGGGGTTGTTAAGGGCGACTGGGAAAGTGACCACAACGGGCTGTACACGATGATCAATCTCTCTGAGCGACGGCCTAAGCGACCGACGAGAGGCGCGTAGATCATAGATCCTAACAGGCCCTGCCCCCAGAAGCCATAATTAATGGACGATATTCTCCGTAGCCGACTTGGAAGAGACCCGGACAGTGACGGACTCAACCGTCCCAATTGGGATATCCGGGATCTTCTCTCTGCGAATCCCACAGCCACACAGACACTGTCACATGTATATGTCTTTCTGTATCCTCCGGCCGCTTGTTGCATAGTAATACTGGGATTCGCGGTGGATCCTCAGGGCCACCGGCAATTAACCTTGGCGCTAAAATCCCTAAATTGCCTCCGCTTGTGGGCAAAGACGGCGAACTTCTTTCTGTCGGTTGGACTAGCAACGCGACGTCTCTCCAACAGTTTTTTGCACGAACAATTCGAAGTTGATATTCGGGCCGAACCCATGATTATCCACTGATGATTCCTTCTCCCACTTGGACCTCTTGATTTTTCAGCTGATATATCACAGTGATCTGATAAAAAATCATGGTCCGCAACTCGTATGTACGAGGCTGGCGCATGGGGAATCTTCGACGCCGCTGTCCTTGCGTGCCCCAGCAATGAGCAGATGTCGTCCTGAGAACGGAGGGCTTCCTGCGCAGCCTCATTGACGTCCGCTATCTCTAGCGCCGGGTGAGCATGATTATCTTTCGGTCTGGACGACATCCGGGCAGGCGTGGGTGTCCTTTAATTGACTTGGCATACGTTCCCCACAACCGCGCGCGGCTCCAGGCGGCTTCTAAGAGGCACTGCTGACGGTTGAGTGGGTTGCGGATTCAAATCTAATCTAGGCGGTGATCCGGTCAGGCCAGAATTCGAGCCAATTGAATCTGCTGGATCGCATCTATGGTCTCCACCTTCGTCCTTGGTTTTTCACGAGGACTAACCGTGGCCAACCTTAAGCTTCCTTGAATATCCACATCATTCTCCCAGCATCTTTGAGGGCGGCCGCACGAGGTCTCTCTTAGTACAGTGAACATCACCGTGCCGCGATGAACCTAATCTCTTTGTAGCAAGCGACGCCGATTTAGATATTCCAGAAGTCTTTGGAGGAAGTATTCAATGTCTGTTATAGCGGACAGCACTTAACATATGTCTACACGCCAGTCCACGAAGTTGTTTCTGGAAGGGTCGTCGTTGTTCTGAAAGGCTCGTAGTTTATACTTCCGTGTCTGTGGCCCGGAAACCAACATTAAGAGTAGAAGACGCGTCGACGGATCCCATAGCACTCGGAAGCGCCCCTTTGAAGTCGAATAAGATGGTCGTGGGACGGGCTTTGACATGACTGGAAGCAATTATCCGACGCCTGATAAGAGTAGCAGCGTCGACGGACCCCGTAGCATTACTTTTGAAGTCGAATAAGATGGTCGTGGACGGCTTTTGACATGACTTGAAGGAACTATAGACGCTTGATGGATTTTATAGATATGTCATCATGGTTGAAAAGGAAACGGCGTAACAAACTATCCATCCTCGATATTGATGTCATGTCCAGCCACATCGCGCCACGCCTTGCCACTCGGGAGTTTTTCCCTACAATATATACAGTGACGGGCCACGCGAGCATGGTAGAGACTCACCCCAAAGTTTGTGGCACCTTGACATGGCCAGTGGTCAGATCTACGTTTAGAACGCGCGTCACTTCCACCGCAGGCCGGTCGGGACATCTGTGAGTGACATGAACAGGCCAGGGAACAACTGGAGGAGCGGTCCGAGAGCTTACATGCGAAACAGGCGCGGGATGGGGACGCAGTGGACTTCAGGTCTGCCCCATTGATTTTTCTTGGGCTCACAACTGAACTGCGTAATTTCTGCGATGCGACACTTGCTTTCCGAGTCTGCGGAGGCGTCTTTCTCAGGCATTACGCGGCGGCCGCGTCAAGAAGGCCTGTGCAGTTTGAAGTTCAGCAAGGCGGGCGGCGGCGTGACTGGAAGAAGATGATGTTGCTGATGGTCAACAACCCCAAATACAAACTTCGAACTCAAAGAACTCCGAGCTAACCGAAGCTGGAACCACACAATCTGGATGTGTCCTATTGTCGCGACACCTCGAGATGGAGCCCATCTCCCTACTTCCTGTCGATCTTTCCCAAGATTAAATGACTACAGTCAGCGCTGACACGCATGGAGATTCTCCGATGCAAACAGTTCTATTCCAGTTGCGTTTCGTCTGAGTCCCCCAAATTCGAACCCACCTCCACGGAGGCATGGGTACCATGCTTCACCGGTTCCCCGATTTTTCTAGCCACTGTTTCAGAAACTGAGGATACCGTGGTCCGTGACCACGCGACAAAGGCCGCCACAGTTTAATTACTTGTGATCCCGTTCGAAGATATGTGCTTTGTGCGCATGTCGCCTAACTCACATCACCACTATTCCATTCATTTCTTCTTCCCACCAGGTGCTCTAGTCCGATTTCGCGTGATTCCGTGAAGATATGCTCGAGTGTTCGTTCGTGCCTGAGTTCGATCTAGACCCAGCCATGTCCGAGAAAATTGTGCTCAAAAAAACTGAACCCACATCCACGGAAGCATGGCACCATGATTCTGCCCATTCGTGGGTTCCGCCAGCTTTTTTAGCCAGTGTTTCAGACACATTTGGGACCTGCATCTCAGCACGCGACTGTTTATGATCCGTTTGGAATCCTCCGAACCTTCTGCGTTGCCATTATAGTCCTTCGTTTCCTTCTTCGATTACAGTCTACGTGCTTTGGAGACCCGCAAAGTTCGCGAAAATGTGTCGTTGCCACAGTCCAGCTGGGTTCTTCCAAGAAAGTGCACCTTGAAAATTAAAACGATTCAATTTAATTCAATTCAATATTCAATTAGAGTGCGCGCGGGCCCCTGGGGCCCATGTGGCACTATACGTAGCTACCATTTGGGTAGCTAGCCGGTCTGGAGGGAGTACAGAGCGGAGGTAACGATGTCGTTCGAGAAAATTACGCCCGAAAAAAATGAACTCATATCCACAGAGGCATGGGCACCATGCTTCACTGGTTCCCCGATTTTTCTAGCCACTGTTTCAGAACTGAGGAAGCCGTGCCAGTGGTCCGTGACCATGCGACAAAGGCCGCCACAGTTTAATTACTTGTGATCCCGTTCGAAAATATGTGCTTTGTGCGCATGTCGCCTAGTTATAACTCACATCACTATTCCATTCATTTCTTCTTCCCACCAGGTGCTCCAGTCCGATTTCGCGTGGTTCCCGTGAAGATATGCTCGAGTGTTCGTTAGTTCCTGAGTTCGATCTAGATCCAGCCGTGTCTGAGAAAATTGTGCTCAAAAAACTGAACCTATATCCACGGAAGCATGGGCACCATGATTCGGCCCATCCGTGGTTCCGCCATTTTTTTAGCCAGCGTTCCAGACACATTTGGGGCCTGCATCTCAGCACGCGACTGTTTATGATCCGTTTGAAACCTCCGAACCTTCTGCATTGCATTATGGTCCTTCGTTTTCTTCTTCAGTTACAGTCTACGTGGTCTGGTCGAATTTCCGGAGACCCGTAATGCGCGCTGCCTCAGTCCAGCTGGATTCTTGAAAATTGAAACGATGTCTCCACGATTCACAGGCACATCCGCGTTAAATTCGCTAGTATGATCCAAGACCAAGAAAGGATGTCTTTGGTCGTCTCCAAGAAAATTGCGGGGAAAATAAAATAAAACAGTCTTCGCCCAGGCGCTGAGATCGTCCTGTCGGGGCGAGCCGGTGCGTCGCGATCGAGAGAAGGATGGTCGACCAGAGAAGTTGAGAATATCAATGCCATTTTTTCAAGAAAATGAAACAATTTCTCTTCCATCTAAAGGTGCTGAATTCATCCTCTCGGGCACGCCGGTGGCGCGCCCATGACTTGGGCGAGAGTCGCGGGGTTGAAGGTGGATGGTTGAGGTAAGCCGGAATTTCAATCTCCGCTGGCGCCTGTTATCGGACATAAAGCGGCATCAGCCCATCGATCACCCAAACTTTTTTTTCTTCTCCTCCTTCCACTACTCTCTCTTTACACAAAATGGTCTTCAAGGTCGCTGGTATGTACATTCTCTTCTTCAATCGACCGCGCTCAATAGTCTGCAGATGTTTCTCTCGCTGCGTTCGGTCGCAAGGAGATCGAAATCGCTGAGGTGCATTGTCATGATTTTTTTATAGTTCTACAGCAGTGTTAACGTGGGCTTAGAATGAGATGCCCGGTCTCATGTACCTGAGGAAGAAGGTTAGCTTTCTAAGACTGTTGTTTGCTTCGTGGATCGCTGATGTTGGTTGGCTTTAGTACGGACCTTCTCTGCCTTTGAAAGGTGCTCGCATCGCCGGATGCCTCCACATGTACGATTATCTTCTTCCTACGTCTTCCATCCGACTCACAGTGCAACAAGGACCATCCAAACTGCGGTCCTCATCGAGACTCTGACCCACCTTGGTGCCGAAGTCACTTGGTCATCCTGCGTATGTTTTTCTTTCTTGTCGACGTCA
The DNA here is from genome assembly GCA_029378395.1 of Mycena leptocephala. Taxonomy (NCBI): domain Eukaryota; kingdom Fungi; phylum Basidiomycota; class Agaricomycetes; order Agaricales; family Mycenaceae; genus Mycena; species Mycena leptocephala. The sequence goes on from JARJLF010002434.1 coordinate 13,013, forward strand.
CAGACCCACCATATAACTCCGCTTGCAGAACATCTTCTCCACCCAGGACCACGCCGCCGCCGCGTACGTTTTGCCCAGATCAAAACCCGTTGCTTTTGAAACTCACCGGCTAATATTTTAGCATCGCCGCGACTGGCGTCCCCGTCTTCGCATGGAAGGGCGAGACCGAGGAGGAGTACAACTGGTGCATTGAGCAGACCATCGCTGGCTTCGCCGGTGGCAAGCCCCTGAACATGATCCTGACGACGGAGGCGACCTGACCAGCATCGTCCACGAAAAATTCCCCCAGTACCTTTCTGGCATCAACGGTGTCTCGGAGGAGACCACCACCGGCGTGCACCACCTGTACAAGGCGTTCCGTGATGGCAAGCTCAAAATCCCTGCCATCAACGTCAATGACTCGGTCACCAAGGTCCAAGTTCGACAACTACTACGGCTGCCGCGAGTCGCTCGTCGATGGCATCAAGCGCGCCACCGATGTCATGCTTGCCGGAAAGGTCGCTGTTGTCGCTGGGCTTCGGAGATGTCGGAAAAGGAGTGAGTTTGGATTTTCTACTTTCTTTTTGAATATTTATTAATTTTTCTCCAGTGCGCCGAGTCGCTCCGCTCTTACGGCGCCCGTGTCCTGATCACCGAAATCGACCCCATCAACGCCCTCCAGGCTGCGATGGCCGGTTACGAGGTCTGCACCATGGAGGATGCCGCGCCCCGTGCCAACCTCTTCATTACCACCACCGGCAACCGTGACATCATCACCTCGAAGCACTTCCTCGAGATGCGGAGGATGCCATCGTTTGCAAGTAAGTCTTGACGCGGATTGGTCCGCGTTCTGCGCTCATATCAATCCAGCATCGGTCACTTTGATGTCGAAATCGATGTCGCATGGCTCAAGGCTAATGCCGCGTCCGTCTCGAACGTCAAGCCGCAGGTCGACCGCTTCACCATGCCCTCTGGCCGCCACATCATCCTCCTCGCCGAGGGCCGTCTCGTCAACTTGGGCTGCGCCACCGGACACCCGTCCTTCGTCATGTCGTGCTCCTTTGCCAACCAGGTCCTCGCGCAGATCGCGCTCTGGACGACCCCCGAAAAGTTCCCGCTCGGCGTGCACATGCTGCCGAAGGAGCTCGACGAGGAGGTCGCGCGCGCGCACTTGGCGCAGCTCAACGTCAAGCTCACAGTCCTCAGCGACCACCAGGCAGAATACCTCGACCTCCCCGTCAACGGCCCGTACAAGCCCACCCACTACCGGTACGCACTGCTCTTTAAATGTATCGTTGATGGATGATTGACACTAACGTCGTACACAGTACTAGATGGCTGTTTTTACTAGACGGCCTCAACGAGCCCTCGCCAACCAAACGGGATCTTCAACGTCCTTACATATTTGCGTGGATGTCGTGTTTCGTTCCGTGGAGACTGGAGATTTGAGAAATTTGTCAGTCTCCAGAAGGCAAGGAGAGCTCGGGTGATGGAACTGTAGCTGTCGGGGGTGGTGGTGGATGTAGAATGTATTGTTAGATTATTAATGACAAAGGCCTCAACGCGCCTTGATTGTTGCAATTGTCTGTCGAGTGCACTGTGAAGTGGATTGCAGTACCTGTCCACATTACCAAGGCAGTCTTTTCCAGTGTTTTATCGTCTACTACGGTCTACTCTGGCTACCTCCGGCTCCTATGGTACAAATCTTGCCACTCGACAGACGTGGCCACGGCTATGTATACTGTACTCGGGTCCATCAGCGCCGGCAAAGATGGCGTAGCTCTTGAAATAGACTTGAAATAGCAATGAGCGGTGCTCAAGTGTCTAGACATCTTGCTCCCATCCTTCACCACGAAACATAACAACTACAGGCTACCGGAAATATCGATGTCGAAAGAGGTCTCGCCGCTTGGGCCCATCGACCCTGCATCCATCCCGGACGAAAGTCACGATGAGCAGGAAAAATCCGCCCCTTGGATTATGCGGAAGCTCGTAGGGGTAAGTTGTCTCGGCGCGGTTTGCGGCGCATCTAACAGCGCTGCCCCCATTCGTAGTCGATGACCGGTCGGATTGTCATGTCCAGCTACGAGTCCTGCGTGCTGCAGGGACGTCTGTGGTCTGTCTTTCTCCGGTGGGTATAGCTTTTTATCTTATTTATACTGGAATGCTAATTGGATTACAGTGGGGCGACTCGTCCCCCGCTGCTGCTGCCCTGCATTCGCTTCCGCGATCTGGCAGTACACACGGTCATTGTGGCAACAGTCAGTCGACGCGTCTTATCGCGCTGATTTCATGCTCAACTGCTGCAGGGCGGGATGGGCGTTATTGCGGCCCCCGTTCTTGGGCCCCTGGCCGGCGAGGTCGTATCCACGTTCGGCGATACTATCCTCGTCGAACTCGGGCTTCATGCTGGGTTTAAAGTCGCTGTCGACGCCGCGAACGACCTCGTCATTGAGAAGCCCGTCAAGGCAATCATCCCAATCCACTCGAAGCGGCTGGAGACGACCGCTGTCAAGGTGTTGCTCATTACAATCAAATACAAGATAACCATGACGGATGCGGCGCTCGGGTTTTATCGCAGTAGTGTTCACAAGTGCGTTCTGGTTATAATTACATTCGGTTACTGACCGTTCGCTGTTCTCGTCCTTTACAGGAATTCCTCGCTGTTCTCGACGGTGAAGGACTACTTGGCCATAGAGAAGGGGTGGTTCTCGCCCTACCTGTTTGCCAGCTCCCGCAGACCCATTATTCCTCGAACGATGATGCCCGATGTCGTCTTCTGTCATGGGCCTTTCCTCGGGGGTGAGCAGCATGCATTCATCGTATATCCCGAGGTATTGATCTCTCGGTAGGCGATACAGAGTCGGACAGACGCTGCTCACCGAGTCGGCCATGGTCATCACGCTTTGCAGCGAAGCCCCGTCCGAAGAGACTACACCCGCGCAGACACCACCAGAAGTCCACCACAGCTCCCTGTCTCTCCCGAAGCTGCCGTCACTCAGCAACCTCCTCCACTCGCGGCCGTCCCCCCGTCGAGCCAGTGCACACCCTCGCCGCCCTGCCGACCCGCCCGCGCCGCGGCGCATGGTCATTCTGTGCGTCGGGCTCAAGCCGCACCGCTCGCTGTGGACGACCTCCGCGCGCCCGGGCGAAAGCGTGATTAACTACATCCTGCTCAACGGCTGCCCCGCGATCGTCGTGCCCGTCAAGGTTGGCGCGCCGCTCGTCGCGTGGGACGCGCTCACGCTCGAGCAGCTGTGGAAGGTGCCGCTCCCCGGACGAGCCCGAGGCAGAGAGCACGACCGCCGCGCAGGGCAAGTTTGGCGGGATCGTGAACGTGTTATATGAGTACCTTGATATGTGCGTCGACTGGGAGCGTGTCGTGGTCTCCGGCGACCCCGACAAGCCCATCGATATGGACGGAAGGAAGGCGCTCAAGTCCGCGCTTGGGCTGCTCGTTGCGGCAGCGATTCGTAGCGGGACTAGCAAGGAGGTGAAGAAGGAGATAGACAAGGAGAGGAGCGGAATTGCGATGTGGAGGATCCCGTGAGGCGTAAGCGCGTAAGCTGCCAGGCCCACGTTACCGCGACTGTAGATGCTGTAATTCAGTGTAAATATAAATGGTTCTGACTTTGCTTTGATCAGTAGACCTGCTCGATCCTTGAACTCCACCATACAACCCCACATCAGCTCTGTTCGCAGATCGGAGTTTAGTCCTGATCTTGTTTTTATACCCGGCCCTCGCCAGGTGGCTTTGACTGGTGGATGAGAATATATTGATGTGGTCCCTGGTATCGCGGTTCCCTGAAGTCGAACGATTTGCCTGCTTTGCTAATACTGAAGTGGAGAAGTGTCGAGATAGTATTTTGTAGGCTGAAAGCTTTGGCAACTTCACCGGCACTGCACGCCATTTCTTCAGCTGACCTTCTGCACTTCAACCTCAACCACTGACACGGATATCAAAGACAAAATCCGATAAACTTGAAGGGTAACATGACACCTGGGTCCGACAGGCGCCGACCTCTATCTTCAGCAAATTCGAACTTGAACTTCTCTCCGTCTGGAGGTGCCAGAATGCTTTTGCGTTAATAAGCTTTTCCTCGTCTAAATAACGCGTTGTCCTTGATGTCAGCGAATTACCCTGATTCGATGATATCAGAGTTGGAGGAATAATATCGTGGAAAGAGGCACAGGGACCCGCCTTGCAAGTGATGACGAGTCCAAGTCGTTTCCCACGGTTCGATTTCGATATTGACTTCGCTATGAACCACACCGCTGGCGTTAGCTCTCAAAGTGATATATTCGAACTTCAGTTCGGCGCTACGTTTGGAATCTGGTCTCATAGATTAGAGAAAAAACCCCTCGTTCCGTATGTTATTCCACGAGAACATTAGGTGTCTGTGCAAACTCAATGAACGAAAGAGGCAAGGCTCGCGAGTTTTTTTTCTAATACTGACTCGGAGTACAGGAGTCATAGTGCTATATACACTAAGCCCAGAGATAAAGGTGCTGTTGTATCTATAGCTATCTGATCCATATAAGTCGTCGAACTTGAATGAGAGATAACAAATCAAGAGAACAGCCTCAATGCCGGGATAGTGGGAGTAATAACGCGGGAGAAGAACACGGAGTTTATTAAGGTCCGATTTCCTTCTCCTGGGGCAGTATTTAGGCAGTAAATATAGCGCCCATGAAATGCGTACCGAAGGAAAATAGGCGCCATGGTTTTATTTAGAAACACAGCCACCGTATTCTTCAAGACAAACTCTCATGCTACTTAACTTATTTTAGTCTTCGAACTTGTCAATGAACGTTGCGCCATCTTGAATGTACTTGCTCTTACTTGCTACAGCCTGGCAGTAATGCGAATGATCTCTGGTAGTCTCCTGCTCCTTTGCCACTTTGCTACGGTGCTACTCCCGCGCTCTGCACTGACCCCACCAAGGCCCCACTGCCCACTCGGGTCCATCAACGCCAACAAATTCACTCTGGTCCGTGGATCCATCAGCGCCGACGAATCTTAGAACGGACGTTACGAATACTGTATGTTACGACAATGACCTTCAAGTTGGTATATAACTCTACTTACATCTTTCTCCCAATTTCTACATCTTCAAGTTGTTCATATCCCACACCACCCACAAAACTTGACCACTGAGGCTATCACTGTCGGGGAATAATGCCTAAAGACCTGTCGCCGCTGGGGCCTATCCACCCTGCTCGATCCCGGACGAGGAGCAGGAAAAATCCGCCCCTTGGATCGTGCGGAAGCTTGTGGAGGTGAGTCGTCTCAACGCGGTTTGCGGCGGTCCTAACGGTGCAGCACACGCGTAGTCGATGCCCGGCCGAGTTGTCATGTCGAGCTACGAGTCCTTGCGTGCTGCAGGAACGTCTGTGGTCTGTCTTTCTCCAGTGAGTATGGCTTTTTATTTAACTTGTACTGGAATGTTAATTGTATTCAAGTGGGGCGACTCATCGCCGCTGCTGCTCCCCTGCATTTGCTTCCGTGATCTGGTGATGCATACGATCGTTGTCGCAACTGTTAGTCGACGCGTCTAATCGCGTCTTCACCTCTTGCTTATTTGATGAGTGCAGGGTGGAGTGGCCGTTATTGCGGCGCCCCGTTCTTGAGCCCTTCGCCGGCGACGTTCTAAACACGTTCGGCGATATTATTGCCGTCGAAGTGCAGCAGATCACTGACTTCGCGGACGAACCTCGTCACCGACAAGCTGCTCGAAGAAATTATCCCAATCCACTCAAAAACGTCTGGAGACGACTGCGTTCAAGGTGTTGCTTATTCTGCGTTCAAGGTGTTGCTTATTACGCTTCAAATACCAAATAACCGTGACGGATGCGGCGCTTGGATTTTATCGTAGCAGTATACACAAGTGGGTGTGAAATTGACTGTCTTCTTCCGCTGATCAGTGCAGGGACCCTTCAATGTTTGCGAAGTGAAGGATTACTTGGCCATAGAGAAGGGATGGTTCTCGCCCTACCTTTTTGCCAGCGCGCGGAGACCCATCATTCCTCGTACGATGAAGCCCGATATTGTTTTTGTCACGGACCTTTCCTCGGGGGTGAGCAGCATATTAGTCGCGTCTGCGCAGATATTTATCTTTTGAAAGGCGATTATAGAATTGGTGAGACGCTGCTAGCCGAGTCAGCCAAGGTCATTGCGCTTTGCGGTGAAGCCCCGGTGCCCGAGACTACGTCAGAAGCCCACCACTCTTCCGCGGCAGCAGCCCACCGATCTGCTCTCTCCCAAAGCTGAGGTCGCTCAGAAATCTCCTCCACTCGCGGCCGCCCTCCCCGTCCGAGCCAGTGCACACCCTCGCCGCCTTGCCAACGCCGCCTGCGCCGCGGCGCATGGTTATCCTGTGCGTCGGCTCAAGCCACACCGCAAGCTGTGGTCGACGTCCGCTCGCCCGGGCGAGAGCGTGCTCAACTACATCCTGCTCAACGGCTGTCCCGCAATCGTGGTCCCTGCAAAGTCGGCGCGCCGCTGATCGCGTGGACACGCTCACGCTCGAGCAGCTGTGGAAGGTGCCGCTCCGCGCGGACGAGATCGAGGCGGAGAATACGGCCACCAAGTTTGGCGGGATTGCGCATGTGTTGTTTGAATACCTCGACATGTGTGTTGACTGGGAGCGCGTCGTCGTGTCTGGGACCCCGAGAAGCCGAGCGATATGGACGGAAGGAAGGCGCTTCAGTCTGCACTTGGGATGCTTGTTGCGGCGGCGATTCGCAGCGGGAATAGCAGGAGGTGAAGAAAAGAGGTGGAAAAGGAAAGAAGTGGAATTGCAATATGGAGGATACCCTAAGCTATCGGACTCACGTTACCGCGACTTTGAATGCCTTGGTTCTGAAAACAATATGTATTATGGATCTAACCTTATCATAGTAATACTCGCCGCTTCTTCAATCTTCTGCTTCCACCACTGCCATAGATATCGAAGTAATCTGATAAAAATTAAATTGAACGATACCTGAAAAGGTTCTCAAGAAGAACCTGTTGCACCTACAAAAGCATGTCTCCTTCGAGTTTATTGCGGCGCTTCAGACGATTCAGGAATCGGAGGAAAGGCCCCAGAGCAGGGCGAACGATGTTTTCCGCTGATTATGAATGCTGATTCCCATCTCGAGGGCGACCAAGGTCGCCGCTTCTGTCATGATGCCAGAATCCTTTCGTGTTGACGAGCTTCAAGTCCTCGTCTGAACTGTCACGCTTCCGCTACTCATCTCTGGGGAAGTCCGCAGGAGCCGAGAATGCCCAACGTCGGGGTGACCAGCTAATCTTCCCACGGTTCGTTTTTGAACCATGCGCTCTGGTCGGAAATTCACAAGATTTTGGACCGACCAATCACTTTTCAACCAAAGCTCGTTGGGCCCACTATTCTTTGTATTCGTTTCCTCTGAATTGGATATCAGCCTTGAAGATATGGATTCGAACGAAATCTGGCGATTATATAACTTGATGTTGCTCCAGCAGCTCTGTTATTATAAACCGTTGTTCCACCCACTATCATTGAAGCTCTACAAATGAAAGAGGAGGCCCACGAGTCTTTTGACACTTTGAAGTGAGTTTTCGCCCGTAATCCGTGTTCCCGCGAGATGACTTGTCTATAGTACTCAAGCCAATCTAAATTCGATAGTAACAACTGAACTCAGAATTTCAACTCCATCCGTTCGACATTTTCAACACGACGTTGGTGATCTGTGGCGGCCATTGACGGCCTGACCGTCCCTCGTAGCGCCGTTGCACCGACCCGGGCATTGTTCATCTGGTCAACAGTAGTCCGCCGTCCGCCACCCCCTCATCTCTTCCGCATCACTAAGACCATACGCAGCACTTGCTTCGAACACGAGATAATTCCTGCCACAAGTCTGATATGGATACCGATCGGATAATACTTGCCTAGCCCATGCGCACCGTTGAGCGCCGGAAGCCGCGCATCCGCAAGCTCCGCCCTCAGTCTAAACACATCCCCACCGCCTCCGCGTGGAGCCCCTACGTTGCGGAATGTCCCTGACTTCGTCCCCCGACTTGGCTGGGCGAGTCAGAGTTGTTCCATTGGTTTCAATTGTCAGGCCTTGGTACTTCGTCCAGAGCTACCTCGTCGTGTTCGTGAATCATTCATGTGGACCGCAGCGGTCTGCTGCCGTTCCGTTTGATAATTTATAAATTATTATTTGGAAAAAAGCATTGTGGAATGGGTAGTGTGATATCTGGAGATTATTGTGAAACTAAACAGATCATGGAGCACAGATCCTAGACGACATATGGAGATTGTTGTAAAACTAAACAAGATTATGGGGCACAGATCCTAGACGACACAATGAACACGGGATCCGCAAAAACAAAACAAAAAAGTAACTGACCTTTGGCATCGGGAAGAGGGGTACCCATTTCTGAGACAGCTTCGTCTGTGTCCTCCGGGTATGGAACCTTGTATCCGCGCATCGCGAGGCCCATGTTCCATACCCTGGAACACAACACTCCGACGACCTGATCGGCAATGCGCCGAGCCGGCCCAAAGAGCGGATCAGGGACGGTGAGCGGCTGGTCGACAAAGGCGCGCAGGCGCACGACAATGCACGCGGCAAGGCAGAGGGCAATAATGGGTGAGATCAGGGTCGAAACTGTCGAGGCCAGCCTGAGGATGCAGTAGCGCACTGAAACAGCGTGAGTGTGGTGTTTCGAATGAGAATGATACAAGCACATACTCGACACTGCGATGAACGTCAGCGACAACGCCGTCGCATCGACAAACCCATCAAAGAAGAGGGTGAATTTCACAGAGAGGAATGTGGCCAGTAGGGCAAGAGCGATGGAGCTAGCGGCGAGGAGGGCCTCCGGCGCGCTCATACATTGCGCGAAGGTGCACTCGTCGTTGACCGTCCTCCAAATGGTCGGCGGGGGCAGAGAAAGGATGATGCACGGGATAGCGACGAATAAGAGTACCACGGGAATAGAAATGAAATAATAGTTCATGGTGGGGTTGTGGTGGAAGTCAAAGGAGAGACTGGTTCAAGGGAAAGGGGAGGTGGTTCAAAATGTCACACGTCACGCCCCCTGTCGGATTGAATGAAAAGATACAGTACTGTACTTCCTTCATATCGTCGAGGACGGTAACAACGACACGTTTGCGATAATTTCTCGAGAAACAAATTTTGTGGGATTCCCATTACTGGGACGCGTCGTCCTGTGACAGCGCCGATGTCAGGGTTGTGTGCTGTAAGCTGTCAGAATCACGTTACCGTGTAAAATGTTAATGCTGCTGTGAATATAAATGACTCGCACCTCGATCGGCGGATCCTGTGTATATAAACTCGACGGCTAGACAGCTTGAAGCAAATCTGCTCTTGCTTGAACATCCACCATGCCCCGCAACGCAACTGACGCCTCCAACGCAGCCAACTATACGTTCTTTTGGTCTACGAATCACGTCAAGTTAGTTTCATAGCTTGACCCTCAGGCTGATCCTCTCTAATATCCGCTTTGTGTGTAGTGGATGGGCATCCCAGTGGTTCCGAGCGCCTTTCACTGCAACGGTGAAAATGGACGGCGTAGACCAGGAAATCACATTCCTCTCGAACGAGCATTGGATGATGCTGCACAAAGCGCTACTTTTCTCTGACTTTGACGTTGCGAAGGAGGTGCTGACGATTGAGGGCACTTCCAAGCAGGACATGGCGTACGTGAAGAAGCTCGGGCGGCGGGTGGAGGGCTTCAAGGAGGACGTGTGGGTGCAGAACCGCGAGCGGATCGTCACGGAGGGCACGGTGCACAAGTTCCGCCAGAACGCAGACCTGCGGGAGAAGCTGTTCGCGACGGGGGAGACGCTCATCGTCGAGGCGAGCCCGTTCGACAAGATCTGGGGCATCGGGCTCAGCGAGGCGAACGCTTTGTCGAAGCGCGGCAACTGGGGGCTGAATTTGCTCGGTAAGGCGCTGGTAGAGGCGCGGCGTGTGTTAAGAGAGGAGGAGGCGCAGAAAAAGGATAAGGACAAGAAATAGCAGAGCGTTGACTAGTTTATACATATATGCAATTATTGTACCAATGGGAAATTTTCAGGACATTACTTCATCCACGGTCCTTTACAAGATCCGTCAGCTCATGTATTGTTTCTGGATCGCTTTCGGCCACAGAATCCGCTCCGATGTCCCTCGTACGGAATACCATTCCGGAGGCTACCGAGGACAGGTTCGATGGGCGCTTCGTCGGATCAGAGGTTCCAAGCCCGACGCTCGCGATTATACCGCAGAATACGAGACCCTAAAACAAATCGGGTAAGCAGATGACAATTTCTATTCATGCTGGAGTGCGTACAATGATTGGCATGAGCTTCCGGTTCGAATGATTAGACCAAGAATACGGTATTTTTAGATCTAAGACTCACCATGTCTTGGACGATCTTGTACGCACCCGAGTTGTTCATGTACAGAACAAGCAAGATCACGACACAAGTCGAGTAGATTGTGCCCGACTCGATGATGATGACAGCGACGGGAAGGAGCGTGCCCACGTCGAGCATCTTGCTTTCGCGGTTGACAGCCCAAATGCGGTACGCAATGAGGGCTAGATGGAGGTCAGATCCGCATTAAAAGCGCAAGCAAGATACATACCCGTGCAGCCAACGTTAACGATAAAGGTCATTATATAAAACGCCAGGGGCCAGTCATGGAGCGCGCCGGAGAAGAGGGACTGAGATGGCTTGCGCTGGGTTTGAGTGACGAGGGTACCGATTCCGGTAACAATGCTGCCGAAGAAGAACAGAACGAATGGCAGGCACATTCGTCTGTTGGAGCCCCACACTTTGTACACGCGATATATCTGGGCAAAGTGGATGAATAGATTGCCTCTCCTGACTGGTGAATAAAATTACCAGGAAGCCGTCGGCAAGAAACGATTGCAGGGTGAAAAGGACGTTTTTCAGAACGTAAATGGGTTGCTTGGTCCCAGTGGCAAGGAGATAAGCCATCGGGCCGCCTGGATAGTAGATGAATGACTGCATGGCACGATACACGTCAATGGCGAGGTGCTAGAAGAACGGAGGGTTGGTCATCGACAAATAAAAAAGCAAAGTACATACGATTGTCCCCAGAATGAACATGAGCGAGGAGACAGACAACAAGCGGAGATTCATATTCGCCAGAGAAGTCTGACTGCCAGGTCGCTTTCGGTAAAGAACGAGTATCGAGATGATGAAGATGTATAGGAAAATGCCTATATGCCGCAAAAAAGTCGATGAGGGGCCAGAAGCACTACATTGGAACTGACCATAGAATACAGTCTCAAAGACCATGGCAAAGAACGTGGAGGCGGCATAAGTGAGACCAGTCCCTCCTAGCGGGACTGCCATGGTGTCGGAGGAAGGAAACGGTGGCGCCCACGAGCATTTGACTTTATAAGAGTTACCGAATCAGAAGGGGCAACCACTAAGCGATTATGTAAATTATTGGTGCCGAAGTGGAACCGTCACGGTCACGCGTGCAGACTTCAAAGCGTTCATTGAACATGGACGACGATGGCAAGTAAAAGACATCGAAAACTTGTTCACGACGAATACTTGGCTGCTGAACAAGATGCTTTGACCGACAGATTCAAAAAGGCTTTTTACTTTTGCTTCTTGATTTATATCAAGTGATTGACGTTGATCGAAAAACAAGGACTGCAACTAACTATATAAAGTCGGCTTGTAGTGCCTGTGGGGTAATAAGACCGAGGGTGCGCTGGGCAGCGCGTTTTTCTCTGCCTACAAATGGACGAATATTTACTTGGGATCCCAGTATCCCAGTGGCGTTATGCATGTAAGTAGACGGAAGCAAAAAAAAAAAAAAGGAACCGAATATGGAATGCGCTAGAAGCAGGCAATTTGCCCAAGCACATCAGAAGTTTCTGTCGAAGTTGAACGTTGAACTCGGACTCTCTCGGACTTGACTAGGTAAGTGGCATATGCCGAAAGTGGTCCGATCCTTATGCGGACGGATTTGGCCTCAAAAAAGGCCAAATGTCTCATCACTATGCTGACGAAATCGGCCCCAAAAGGAGCGCTTGGTCCCATCACAAGCGCTGACGGAAACGGCCGGTCTCGCCCGATGTCCTATCCATATGCGGACGGATGTCGGGTAACGCGCCCAGGTGTTCGCTACTGCTCGCCCCTCGCGTTTCTCGGCTGTTTTCTGACGCGTTTTACGCGTCAAAATACTATTGTTTCTCATTTTCCTTCACGCCGAATTTCTACGAGCACTAAAAGCCATAATATCGCCTGAGCAGGGCGCTAAATGACTGATTTAATCCAAGTTGAGATAAATGTGTTCACCGTGCGGTTAATTTTGACCTGCCGTTCGTAAAAGCACTTTGAGTGGAGTCTGGGATAGACAATATAATATTCTAAATTTTTATGGATGCTCTTCAAATCTCCCCCGAAAGTTATTGCACAACTTCTGGTGGTCGTGGTAAGCCGTGATGACAATGTGACACATGTGTGACCTTCAACTTTCAACCTCTTATATACTCCTCTCTACTCCTCTACTCCTCTGCTTCTGCGACACATCATAGCTACAGCATCATGGAATTTTCCAAGCTTCGAGGTTCTGTGTTCTATGGCTGATCTTCAACGGCTGGACTTGGGACCGCACTACATATCGGATCCGCTCACATGGTAGGATCCCACTATGTTGCTTAAATCGGCCGGAATAATGATTTTCTAGTCCGTATATCGCTGACATTAACCTTAGATATCCTAAGATGGTGTTTCGGGCACAAAATAGGCAATTGCGCCACGGCCACAGCGGCGGCCACAAGGATTATCTGGCCATATGATTTTCTAAAACTCATATGGAGCGTATCCAGGGCTCTAGCTGATACCCGAAGCAGCTCTCCGACACGTCGATTTTTTGTCTCGTTGCCCACACATCTTCCGCTTGAATCCAGCCTCCTCCCAAAAAAAATGCGAAAAAAAGGTAGTCTTCATGGAGCCTGGATTTCTATCGTTTTTTCTGATGTATCTACTGTCCATCCAGACTATCGCGCACACAAGCCGGTCCTCAGGGCCTCCACCAGCCGTACTATAGCTCACGAGTGCCGGCCCCTGCTTTTTTTCTTCCTCAATGTCATCGCCACTTTGGTTTCATTCGCGTCCAGCCCATGCACTCTACAGGCCATCAAGCTTATAGCCCTCAATACCACGGTCGACACCATAACAGTTGCTTCCGCCCTCGGTGTTTACCTCTTCGAAGTCTCTGTTCTCTTCTTCTGCATTAGTGAGTTCTGTATCCTCTCACACCACCACCAACTAATTGTTTTGAAGTTCATCGCCTATACCCCGAGTTCCTTCCTCTTCACCGATCTTTAAGGCCACCACGTCGATATCACCGCACCCACATATCCCATCTGCGTCTGGATAAGGCTACAAAATATGGCCTAGCTTTTAAAATATTCCCCAGACAGCCGCAACCGAGCCATTCTCCTCATTCTCATCGCGCGCAACAGCATATCGATATCACTATAGCCACTGCCTTCATCGACAACAATGAAGGAAGCGACACCGAGAGCGAGAGCGATACCGAGAGCGACGAGGGCGAAGATAGCGATGATAGCGACGATAACGATTCTATGTCGCCTTTGGAGTACCAAGTGCAGTCGGTTGTTGGAGGTGCAAGACTGGAGAGGACGACTTCCCATCGGCGTCCTCGTTGCCGACCTCGTTGCCGACCTCGTTATTTTACCGGAGGCGGGGACAGCGTGCCTAGTGGGCTGGAGTCGTCTGTTGTGGATGTCTCATCAGACTCGGACTCTGACAGTCCTCCTCCCATCGATTTCGACCTAGCAGATTGGGTCGGCCAGGGGCTCATTTGGTCGGATGGCTTGCCAAAACATGTCAAGCGTGCTCGGAACGCTTCTCGTCGGGTTCCTCCTGCGGCCTACGCCGCCGCTGCGATTCCAAAATCGAACCTCACTGTCGAAGAGCTCCTGCAGGAGGAGCTCCCTGCCTTCTCAGCTGAACCATCCGACAGCGCCAAATTTTCGCACGAGCCAGTTACGGCGTCACCATTATACGACGCTACATGGCGGGATACCATATTCACCGCCACACCATTCACACGTACCCTTCGCACATTTTTCAACAATGCTTGGCTTTCGGGCGCAGCCTCGATTAAATTCCCCCATTTGTCTGCTCTTTATCCGCTCTGGATAGAGAGTCTGCTCTTCGAGATTCAGCTCTATATCAAGAAGCGCACTGTTTGGGAGGAAGCACGCAATTGGCTGCAGCGCACATCCCAGATTATTCCCAGTCTCGCAGACCGAGTCTGCGAGTGCTTCGATACATTTCAATTCTTGCCCTGGGATACCGTCGTGCCTGGATTGAGCTCTGCCGTCCATCTCAGTACACAAGATTTAGCTTTGTTCCTTAGTGACGAATGGCTCAACGACGACATGATCAATGCTGGCGTCGATTACATATTGCAGCGAATCAGCCCTGGGCGCCGCATTCGAATCCTTAACTGCCTCTTTATACAGTCCTTGCGCAATGCTCGCACCAAGTGCACTACCTACAGCCCAACCACCTTTTCTGCAATCGAGGCTGCGATGCGTGCGGGCCTTGTGGACATTGTTTGGTTTCCGTTGCATGTCTCGGGAAACCATTGGACCCTATTGAAAATAAATCTGATTACAAAGACTATAGCGTATTCAGATTCTTTGGGTGGTACCATACCGAGCGAGGATTTGGCCCTCATTCGATGGTGGCTGAAATGTCTGCTTGGCGATACCGGAGAATTCCACGTCATTGCCCCGGACTTCCCCTCCCCTCGTCAATGTGACTCGCACTCGTGTGGAATCATTGTCTTGAGTATCCTCGCCTTCGTCCTCCTGCACTATGACTTGTGGTGTCCCAAAAAGGCGGCATCCGAAAGGATGCAATGGTTCCTTAGACTTTCGGCACCCTTCGCAGATGTCGAAGACCTGGTACGTATTTTTTCAAGCACCCTTGCCTCATCCAAGCTGACACGCAATTTACTTTACAGGCTGATCTTGACACGGACCGCGAGGGAGTTCCTACTACACCTGAGCCTTCGTCTGATGATTACATGTCTCGTTCTGCTAGCCCGACCGGGTCTCCATCTGGGATCACCGAGCGCTGGGACTACAGATGCGATATTCTCAGACCTGCCTTTCGATGGGCCCGAGGGCATGGGCCTCGAAGACGTCAATCTATTGCTGGATTTACCAGATGCTGACATGGAGATGCCATCTGATTCAGAATTTCCGGCCCGTATTCCTTCACCACCTCCTACAACAGCTTTCGAGAACGATTCTGATCATACACCCCCCATACCGAGACATCGCCCTGCCTCCAAATACTACGACGAGTCTGACGAAGAAGATGATGCGTCAGATGACTCGGGGAAACCTCACCGTCAACGCCGGCGCATAAATAAAGGGGCTAAACCTGGAACATCGTGGGCGCATCAAAAGGAACTCAATGTGGCAGCAAGGACGTCTACATTTGTTCCGCAATCATCCAGAGTGGGGAACTTCCGTGCCAAGGTGCTTAACGATGACGGAAACGCTGAATTCGACAATGAAGATGTTCGACGCGTGCGTTGTTCCCATTGCGCGGAATGGGTGGTCATGCGCGCACTTTACGATACTCGGCGTTGGACTGACCATCGCGCTACGGCCAAATGCACCAAAGCAAGGCGTGCTGGTCTTTCGACACGGTCGCTCTTTTCGCTGGGGTTTGCGAAGGCTTCTGGCAGAAAAGTCATCCCACCACCCGAAATGCAACCCCTCCCCTGTCCTGGCTTGACGAGGGAATCAAATGAGAAGATCGGCATATATATGGCCCGTGCCACTGCATCTGGCGGTGGTGCCCCCTCCCGTATTCGTATTGCGAAGGAATTGTTGGAATTGGAAGATGTCGAATGGGGTGATCTTAGCGCTTCAGAACAGCGCATGGTCATTCGACGGGAGCTCACTTTGCACAAATGGAAGATTGGGCGAAGTGTTGGGGCTGTATTTGCGAGTGATTGCTTTCGCGACGTCTCGGCGCCTATCGGAGGGGACCCAGAGCCATGTTCCCCGTGCCAGAAGCTACTAAAGCTTCACACTTTCCAGGTCGCCATCAACCGACGGATGCCAGATGCGTCCAAAATGAAGTACGTGCCAAAAGCGCACCGAGATGAGGTCCTCGGAAAGCTGTACCTGCAGTTCCATGGTGTTCGAGAACTTATTGAGCTGGTAGGTGATTGCCTGAGTCAAGTCCGAATGTTTTCTGACATATCTATATTTCTAGGAAGACGGTCGATCCCCTTTCCTGAAGTTCGCCGTGGGCTGTGCTGACGGGACTTACAAGTCAGACACGCTAACGGGAATGATCAAGGCCTTGGTGATCAAGCAAACTCGGCTTGAAAAGGGAAAGTCGTTAAGGAACATGAAGTACGACTCTGTATTTGACCAATTCTGCGATCTTCTCGCCTCAACCTCAAAACGCGCCTACTTGACGTTCCAAAAGCATTTTGGTGGACGTGGACTTCGCAGTATGCGGTAAGCTGACCCCAAAACAACGCGTTGTCGATTTATGCTTATTTATTTTCAGCCAAATTCGATCGAAGCTACCTGGCTTTCGCCCCGGGCTCTCGGCTCTCAATGTCGGCAGGGCGGCCGATGTTTTGAAGAAGCTTGACTACCATGGTCCGCTCGCTCTTTCCTGGGATGACACAGCGCTTGAACAGGCAATTTCGGTCCATGCTGAGTCCAAAGATGTATGCCTCATCCTCGGGGCTGCCAATGGGACCATCCGGGTCACCGAGAAAGATGACCTCGATGATCTCTTTGAAAAAGCGCAGCTACAAAAGGCTGACAAGGTACGCTATCACCTTATTTTCTTCTAGCAGATTCTAAGGCCCTTTTTGATAGCTTCGTGTTTGGGTTCTCTCGATACCGTTGCCAAAAATACCTCCCATCCTCGTTGCCGCTGTCGCTCGCGGCTCTTCAACAAAAGCCCAGGAGCTGGTGGATATGCACCATAAGCTGGCGAATATTCTTCACGAGCACGACATCCATCCGGTGTCTCTCTCGTCGGATGGCGCAGAGGTGGAACGGGCCGCACAGCGAATGATTGCGGAAGATGCACCAAAGTTCTTTGTTTATGCAATCCCCAACTCGAAGCCGGGTGCAGCGTTGTCCTGCAAATTCCCATGTATTTCGGCAACCATCCTACCGTCATCACGCAGGACTCAAAACATGGATTGAAAACAGCACGCAACCAGATCATGTCGGGTGCTCGCGGGCTAGTCATCGGGTTCTTCATTATGTGCTTTTCGATGCTCCACATGCTCGCAGAGCATGCTCTCGGACCGCTTTTTTGGCACGATATCTGGAATGCCAAACGACAGGATGACCGTGCAGCTGCAAGGCTGTTCTCTGCTGCTGCCCTCCAGTTTCACTTTGAGAACTTCCCGGACCAGACGGGTCTCTCGGTCTATTTATTTGTACTGGGTGAACTCATCGATGCCTGGCAAAACCGCAACATATCCCATCGTGATCGCGCCAAAATGGTGCTTCGTGCACGCTTTTTCCTCATGGCATGGCGGTCGCATACCGTAGCACATCCCGACTACAATCTCAGTACTCATTTCATCTCCCGAGAATCTTACGATATTTTCCTCACCCTTTGCGACGGTCTTCTCTCCCTCATCCTTGTCTACCGCAAATACTTTCCAACCTACCCTCTTCTTCCTTGGCTCCACTCGACAGAGGTCTGCGAGCATTTGTTCGGCATGCTTCGCCAACTCAAAAAAGACTTCAATTACTCCGATGTCTTGAACTTCGAGCGCAAACTTCGTGCCATGATGCTTGGCGCATTCGGCAATCTATCCCCCGACGAACAAGCAAATCAGACCTCTGCAGGATACCACCACACCTATTTTACGGCGGACGATCTTGACACCGCTGTCCTCATGCAATATCCGACCGATCAGCAGCTCGCAGATGCCTCGGAGCACGCTTTTGGCGAGGCCAAACAACTTTTGAAGGTTCTCGGGATCGACGCCGAGGCCATGCTTAAAGACTATGTCGACCCGATTCACCCGGCTCGCCCGCAGCCCGCAGCCAACAAGTTTGTACCACCGCCTCGCAAGTCGAGACCTCCACAGACCCTCCTCGAGCTTCTGGCTTTGTACGATCCGATTCCGAAGCCATCAAGGGATGAAGAAACTTTCGAGACTTGTGAACTAGCTCTCGTGGCCGAATCATTGGACCAGTCACTCAAAATGTACGTCAATTAATTACATAGCCTCCCAATTATTAACACTTTGTCAGCGCGAGCTTGCCAGACTCCACTGAGGAATCACTGGATGCTATTCGCACAGAGATTCAGGCACATCTTGATATAAAATCTTCGACGGTAAGCCCAACTTGGCTCGAGTGTGATTGTACCTCACCTATATGCTGTCCTTCCAGGCCGCACCTCTCCCATATGATTCTGTCCTGACTTTCGTTGTGGATAATGCGCTGGATGGGTCCCTTCTTGTCTCGGAACGACAACGCCACCAAACCAAATCCACTGCAAAAGCAGTTCGACAGCGCGGTCGAGTAGCCACTGCAATGGCCGACCGTACCGCCGAGCCGACCTTACGAGAGACCCTCATGAAACGTTTGGCTGCTGCCGTGCCCGCGTCTGATACCCTCAATAAAACCACGGGGATCGATCGCTTCGTACGACATACCGGCACATTCAGCGGGCCAGAACTTCCAGGGGCGAGTACCAAACGTGCGGAGAACAAGGCAACCGTTCAGGCTGTTGCTGCCTCGGTGAGTTTTTCTTTTACTCTATTTATTTCGTTTCACCCCACTGATATGGGAATTTACACAGAAATTTGTCCAGCTTCGGGCAACCGCACTATCAAGCTTTCAATTCCTGCATGAAAACATGTACTCTGCCAATATCTCGCCGATTAATCCTCTCAAATCTGGGCATTTTGTGTTGGCCATGAAACCCAGTACCGGTCACGTCCAAACTCAAGTCATCCTCGGAGAAGGTTTGTCTGTCACAACCTCGTTTACAGCTGGGGCTGATCTTTCAATAGTTCTAACAATGTATACGAAAAGTACTCATCACGACTGGATATCCATCGCTGAGAGCATCGGAACACCTTCCTATATCTACGTCCTCGTCTATCTACAGCTGGGGGGCAATTTTTTTAGCTCCCTGACCTGCCAAGCACTTGGCTGCCCAACGGTCCTGCAAATCCCTCGGACCCACATCCTGTTCTCCCTCGCATCCTACACAATTGCGCGACAGGCAAGCCCCACTGCCGACGGCCACCCGCATACACTCGTGACGTTGTGCAAGGATTCGCACGCGTTATTCCAAATATTCCAGCAGCACAGCAAAGGCCTGCATGTTGCGATAGATGGTTTGGCAAAGAGCGTCAAAGCCAAGGGGAAGAATGCGGATGGCGGCAGTGCCCATCTCACTATTGTTACCGCCGCCGACTTATCGGGATCCGATGCGCATTCCTCCAAGGACAGCTCCTAAATTCCTAATATTAGTTATTCAGTACATATCCACGTTGTGGCTTGTATGCCTCTACCCAGAGCCCATAGCACCTCATTGACCGTAAAAATGAATTTATGCGGACGGAAGCGCCATTTTCTGAATTTTATGCGGACGGAAGTGTCGGTTTTTGACGTACGATCCCGTATGCTGACGGACCGTAGTCGCGGAGAGGTCCCATCAGCTATGCGGACAGAATTGGCTGAAAAACAGAGGTTCTGATCCTTATGCGGACGGATCTGGCGCAAAAGCCTGAGGACGGAAACGGCCAAAATCCGGAATTTCGGATCGGACCTCTTTCGGCATATGCCACTTACCTCTCTTGATCTCGCGTGTTTGATCACGTGACTAGACTTTTCTGTTCCACGCTCTGCCTCCTCTCCTCTCCTCTCCATTCATGGAAACCCCATTCCGTGAACATTTACACTACATTCCCAAGGATGCCGAGATCAAGTGCATCCGCGCCGATCTGGCGCCGCATGAGGAGGCTAGAGCTCGCGCCTCGATTCACTCATCCTGGATCCGCGAACCTACTATCCAGCGGGACCGATTCGAGGCTTACATCAAGCCACACAGAGCCTTCATCTCGCATCCTCGCCATCTACCAGCTGCAGGATATTCTGGAGGAGATACCACTGCTCTTGGGCCGCATCTGTAGCGCATGGAGCCCGTCGCGTTTTGCTGAGGCTGTGGACATCACGGTCTCTCCATTTTCCAGCGCATTTATGGAGATGACCCGGAGAGGCAGCTTCAATTGTTGATTGGCTGGTGCGGTCATCTCCGCTCTCCCTCACACTTTTGTTGTGCTCTTCGATCTAGAGCACAACAATTGATCTGCTGCTTCCATTCTCTGCCCCCCTGACGTTGCCTTTACATCTCCAACCAGAATATGACGCAACTTCTCAAGCTCGGAGACGTCGATGCACCGTTGTTGGCCGACGTAAACCTGAAATTCGGCGAAAACGAAGTCATTGACATGGAGGTCCTGTCCTCACCGTTGGTACCATCACCAAAAGTTGGGGCACCTGGTAAGGCCTTACAAGACCCGTAATGCGCATAATCCACTGTAAGGTCCCACCAGCCTGGTGGACCTTCACCATGGATTAAAAGGAACCTCGGTTCTTGTAAGGTTCCACCAGGCTTGTGGAGCTTATAAACTCACCCTCCGTGATGGAGAGTGAGTTCTGGGAGAGTCAGCACAACTAGCTCGATGCTCTATACTCTTGTACCGAACACTTTATTCATGTGGAACCACTTGACTTGCCTCCCACTCATTTGCAAGCACCCGGCCAGATGGGGTGATTCTGCACTGCCTGTTACAATAATGGCTCGAGGATAAAAAGCTGGTCAATTTCCTTCAGGCGCAGTTGGATCGCAAACCCAATTTACGACGACTACAACTCCGTTTCCCGTGTGATCCCCTCAAGATCATTCCTGATGTCCGCCCCGTCCTTGACCGTGGCCTCGAAATCTCTCTGAAATACACGCCTGACGACAAAGGCCCACGGTGCTCGCCCGGAGAGGGTCTCGGGCAATGATTGTTGCGTACCGATCAGTGGGTTGAATAACAGTCTTTCGGGAAACGGACGTGCTAATATCCATTTCAGGACGATTCGAGTGGATAGTCTTGGTCAATGACCTAGACTGCATATGACTTTCTCCATACCTCTTGTCCGCTACGACAACTTTCCGTTCCAATTGATGAGCCCGAGGTTTTCGTATGTACTTTGATTTGGGTGAGCTACGAGTGTTTCGCGTTCATCCC
Source organism: Mycena leptocephala (assembly GCA_029378395.1). Classification (NCBI taxonomy): domain Eukaryota; kingdom Fungi; phylum Basidiomycota; class Agaricomycetes; order Agaricales; family Mycenaceae; genus Mycena; species Mycena leptocephala. Next base: position 34,322 of record JARJLF010002434.1, read on the forward strand.
AGCTTAATTGTCGAAGAACTACAGACCGAGTCACACTTCCTTCGATTTCATTCAATGCATATTCCACTACAATGAGTCCTTCTCATTCAGAAACTATCAACGGACATCCAGGCAATTTTATCTCGTTTTCAGCGCCGTCTCCACAAAGCTCAAACCCTCGTCACCGACGTAGCCCTGCTCGCATTCAAGATCTCCAAATGATATTACCAGGAAAGTGGCACTCACGGCAGAGCGATCGATTTCCCGCTATCCTCCTTGACGTCGACGACCACCGTGCCCTAAATATTTGTTGGTACAATGCTGCGGATGAATGAAGCACCTACATCCGACGTTCTATACACGCGCTGCACCGTCCCATACACCGCCTGTCCTGCGCTGTTCCAGTAGGAAACGCGGGTTCCGGCCTGGTGTGGTTGAACATCGCTGACTGCAACAACTCAAACGAGTCGCCTACGGGGAAAGCGTTCATCTTCCAGTCGAGTAGGATTGCTTCCTGGGATGCGGAAAGAGGAGAGCGACTGTATGCCAGTGGGTACGGCGGCGTTTCGTCTTGCGGCCCGTGATGGTGGCAATGTTTGGGCATTGTGCTCATGACCTATAAAAAACCGAACTTTCCTTGCATACTGCGAATCAAAATTGCCAAGCACCCGATAGGAACAGAGAACTCTGTCTGTGATCGTAGTGCAGACTTTCCTCTTGCCCTCGGGGGCACTGTTTTGTCGTTCAACCACCAAAGTTAAAGTTCTCGGCGTTCGTATCGGTGTGACAGCTGCCGCGTGCTCCCCATGTTCGCTTATATACTGCCGTACTGTACGTACCTGTACGGGGAGCTGTTGCCTTTTTTCAGGCAATGGAACCCACCATCGTCGTGACCGTTTGTTCAACAGGCAGCGATTTTTTTCTTTCTCTGGCATTATGAAGGGAGTTTGACAAGATTGGGCATGGCAAAAAGATTGTGAACTGAGAATCTGAGATATCGGCTAGGATGTTTTGTAAACCATTGATCACCGGAGTGGAACAAAAGAACTGTCCGTGATCGTGCCCGCACCAAAACGAGCAACGCGACGGCCCTATCGTACTTGCTTCCAGATGCGTAAAGTATTCATTTTGGTTGTTTTTCAACCAGAGTTCAAGTGAATAGTGCAACCAAGGAACAGTTGCTGAGCTCTTGAAATTCCTGCTAACAGAATTCTGCGATTTTCTTCTTTGCTCTGTGTATTATTTGGCATAGCTTGGCGCTCTCGATCTCGCGTGTTCGATCACGAGACTATATTGCTATTGCCTTGTCATCGGAGCTTGCGAGTTACTACGTAGTGCACTAAGCTTGGTCATCATTGTGATTTCTGCTTCGCGGCCGCGGTACATCGGCGAAAAAGGGGGGACAAAAAATTAACAGGAAATCCAGACCATTTGGGCACAGCAGTACTAGTGTCTTCTCCTGGTGGTCGGCAACGCACCGCTAATTTCAAACTCCGACATTGGCAGTAGCGATGGTCAGGCTGTTTAGCCCCTCATCCATCCACTTTGGTGCAAAGTTGATATGGGAAAATATGTATGGCAATACCATCCCAACAAAGTCTTCTGAACAGAATTTAATGAGTTGGGTGGAAGTATGAGATATAGGCCAGAAAATGCCATATTCCGGGGGAACTAGGCAGAAATTCAAAAATCGGCCCAGTAGATCCTCTTACTGGATGTATTTGGTATTGTTCAGATGAACCATATCGGTGGCTAGGGACATATCCAGGCCGAAAAAACTAGGTGGGACTGAACTTCAGCTATGACAAAAATTGGATTTTGAAGGGGTTTGAAGGGTGGGAGGGAGTTCTATAGCCTTTTAACATATTTGATAGTCATCTCGATGCTGCACTGACTTCAATGGGAGCTCTCAGAAAGTATAATAGGGGCTGAATAGCCCATTATAGTAATACCACAAATCACATCGCTGATTTCCGGCCGACCATCACGGGCCGTCGGTTGACCTCTGCCGGCATGTGCCGAAGTGATGTTGACAACTCTGCCGACTATGGTCGGCCGAGGTCGGCTGACGTCATTGCCGACGTGGGCTGGAATGCAGTGATTTCAAGCTTTCTGGCCCTCACCCCCCTGGTCTGATGAACTGCTTTTGCTGCCCACCCTCGAATCATTAATCATCACGCCATCCCCTCTCCCTGGCCAAACTCTTGGAACATTTGGTAATGCCCAATCTCGGTCAGGTCCACGTTAAAACTTAAAACCACTCTACCTGTAGGCAGCAGCGCCTTCCTCGCTCGTCTCGCTGAAATTTTCCATCGCATTTTTGATGCCGCGGATTTGGACGTCTCTCCATTATCCCACCCCTTTGTTGGCTGGTATGAAGATGAAGAGAGGCACGCCGCCGTAGTCAAATGGTTGGAGCGCTCAGAGCCGCTCCCACTTGCACTTTCAGTAAACTGTGGCGCGCAGAACCCAAAAAAACATCCCAGATTCACACCGCTCCTCCCATTTTCTGGGCGCTGGCATAGTCGTCTTCATATTTCCGCCCTCTGGATATTGGAGTTTCTACAGAATCTAGTGTCGGTGGATGCACCGCTGTTAGCGGACATAGTTATTACTCTGGAAGACGGAGACCCGGCAGATATGTCGCTGGTGCTGTCGTCGAACTTGTTTCGAGGCATGAAATCCGGGCAGGTCACCTTACAGAACTAGCTTCGCACCCGGTGACTTTATACCGACCATCCCGTTTACATGGACCATCTTGGCCACCTTACCCTCAAATGCTAGAGCCTGCCCGACTTAAGAGGAACGGGTCTACCTTCTCCCGCAGCATACCGACTACTGAAGGGCTGTACACATCTACGATCACTCTATTTCGAGCCGGACTGGGATCGTCGAGGTACCTGGGCCGATGAGCCACTCCTGCTGCCTTTCCTAGAAACATTGATCATTGCCCCATACATCTTCTCCCTCGATGATGGGTGAATTTAATGGAACATCTGGTGATGCCCAACCTTAGGCAGTTCCATATGGCTGGACCTGCAGTACCTATTACCTCCAACTGTGCCTTCCTTGGTGGCCTCGCTGAACATTCTCCCCTGATATCCGACCTTGCCTTAACCCTAATCAAGTTCCCCCAACTTCCTTCGTCTCTACTCTCCAGCTTTTCCCATGTCTCGCCAAGCTCCGCGTGGTTGCCTTGTATAGCTTGTCGGAAGAGCCATGGGCTCCAAGCCTGCCGAACGCAGCTGAGCTATTCAGCCTAATTCAGGATCCTGACCCCGATTTCATTGGGCCAGGTCCTTGCCCTGAATTGACGGAGTTACTCACCGAGAGCCAGTGGTTCGAGGATGAGATATGGATGAATTTTCTCCAGAAACAATTGGATTGCGGAACGAATTTACGGTGATTCTAGCTCAATGTCGAATGCGGCCCACCCGCTATTCCTCCGGACGTCCGACATTTTCTCGACCACGGACTTGATGTCTGTTTGAAATACAATCCTGTCGAATAGTCCCAACGGCTTCAGACTGGGATTGAGCTATGATTGTTTCGTATACCAACCAGTGAGTTTAATAGCTATCACTGCGTTGAGACCCTCTGTAGTCACATTCTGACTACCTGGTCCGAGCTCGGTCTACGTTGGACTACCCCCGTAGTCGAAGTCATAGGCAAAGGTTGGACCTTGGCCTACCAGGTGTAGACCGAGCTCGGACCAGGTAGTCAGACTGCGACTACGCGGGGGCTCAACGCAGTGTATCCTTTCCTGGAAACGGACGTAAATGTTCGTGTCAAGACAACCCCACATAGGCGTTGTGAATGATGCAGACACAATTTATCTCCCTTGCTTACGTGACCTCCGTCCTTGCTGCGCATAAAAATGCTATTTATGTTTAAAATGATGAATGAGAGCCTGCCTGTAGTTACACAGGCGAGCTGGTAGTATTCACACCTCCTCTCCTGCTTGTTCGAAAAAAAATGCAAATCCAATGATAAGTTTTGTTCCCGACACGCTCTTCCTCATTCGCGAGAAAATTTAAACAGAGCTTCAAGCAAAATTTTTATTCCGCCTGTGGCACCGTCTCCAACTCACATCCCGTCAAGCTCAAAGCCTCGTCACGAATGTAGCTCTGTATACGGTTCAAGTTCCCACAAAAATAATATTCGGCGGAACCCAACACTCACTGCAGCGCGATCGACCTCCCACTATCCTCTCTTACGTCGATGATTACCGTACCCTAGAAAGCATCCTCGAGTTAGTGCAAGACCAGCATCGTTCGAAAACCAATTCCCCACATCCGAAGTCCTATATACGCGTTGCACCATGCCATACATTGCCTGACCCACGCTGTTCCAATACGAAACTCGGGTACCAGGCTTTTTGTGTCGCTCACTTGAGCCCAAATCACGTCGTGGTTGAAATG
>JARJLF010002435.1:0-38713 GCA_029378395.1 Mycena leptocephala
GAGACAAGCCAGGAACGTGAGACTATGGAACGAAGCAGCAATAGAGCCAAAATAGCAGAGCATCAGAGACCGGTCGAGAAAGAATAGAATTACTGCAAGGCAGCGTTCTTTGGCAGCCAATCAGACTTCCAAGGGCTTGGGGTCCTTGAACGGCGAGGGATGGGTGCTAAGCATCCTCGTTGCTTAGTCCCACGAGTCTAGTATTCCGAATGGATTGATTCTAAGTGAATGGCTTGTCAGGTCATGATGGCAGGACGAAGAGTCAGGCATTTGTCCATGTTTTCCCATGTTTCTTTCTACCGGCATTGGCCCTCGCTTAACATTTTTCTGTCCAGTATCGACTGCCAATCCAATCCATAGCCCTACGTCTGCCATGGCGCAATTTCCGCCTTTCTCATCAGGCATCCATGATCCGGCTGTTCAACTTCTTACTTCTGATGCACTCTGTGCCAGTGCGCTAAGTTGGTGACTGCTTTTCACCTGGATTTGGAACCAGAGTTTGCACTGCACATTAGTGCAAGGAGTGAGCCCGGAGTGAGCAATCAATTTCCGAGCCCACGCAGCACACGGCCCTATTCAAGTTCAAGCGTGATGGAGGGGTGCATTGGTCCCAGAGCCGCATTTTCATATAATTAATACCATCGTGGGTTTTGGCACAAACAACGGTTGAAACGTTCCCTCCTGGTTGTCGACGCGAAATGTACCTGAGCGTCAACCCGGCGCTCGCGGCCAAAATTTTCAGGGTCCGTTTGTCGGATGTATGCAGGTACGTAGCGCTCAGGACCCAAGGCACATTACTTACATTCCTACTGCCTGTCTGTCGCAAATTCTAACCAGGATTATCAATATGTTCCGTCAGACCCGGAGAATGTCCCTACCGGTCGAGCAGGCGGATCATAACCCCAATGGCATCTGTGAATAAATTGCATTTTCCTCGGTTCCTTCGTTGGCAAGTTGTCCGCTGTCAAGGGGTAAATCTCGTCAAGGAGCGTTGCAGATGCGCAGTGTTAATTTCCGGGGGTGAATCTAGTCTTATTTTCACGTCTCTGATCCCAGTTCGTGCTGTGGCTTCGGCAGGCAGATCAAACTGCGTGTACTTGTAGAAGGTGAAGGTGGATGAACTTGAAGGGGCGGATCTATGTTCAGCGTGATGAATGTTTCACTCAAGTTGACATGCCGACAGCGAGCCCATAATAATAACGGCATGACGGCCTGAGTCCTGGTCCAGCGGATCAGGAGCTCCAGACCTAGAGTCGTATTATAATCAATCCGGCACTGGTCGAGCGAGAATGTAGAACCACGCATCTGGGAGCAGAACAAAAAGCAGTACTAGGGTCCACAAATTCAACCAAAGCGGACGCGGTGGCTTCGTAACTAGATACGCGCCATTCAGGGGGGAATTCGAGGTTTAACCCGGGCCGTTTATCTGCGTCAAGATGCCGAATTTACAGAGCACAGGATTTCTTGGATCGGAAGGCTTCCCTGTAGCATCAGAACTACAAAGGGGCGTAATCTCAAACTATCCGGCGTCCGCATCAGTAATCTTTTGAATATCTTGGCCAGTACTCAAGGCGGTCAGTAAATATGGCATCTTCCCCTCCCGAACATAGAACGCCGATGCGTATAGGGTGGTTTATGGCTCGTGACGATTAATATTCGTCGCAGCTAAGGTTTAACAGATCAGGGAATACACGGTGCGCGTGAAGGCGCAAATGGAACTTGGCACGGTCAAGGTACTATCGGCCCGCTTTTTTGAGAACCCGTGGCACAGTTCTGTTTCTCGATCAATACTTGGCGTAAAAATCTGGTTTTGACCTGAAATCATAGGTAACCATCCCCCTTCCGACTTCCACTGGACGTCCTGACTACAGTTACATTTGCTTTTCATCGCGCAAACTGCCTAGTATGGTTCTGCCCCCAGGACGAGCCATCGTTGCACACATACGCTACGTATATAATTGGGTCAATCCAAGGCTCCCAGTAGAGGCATATTTCCCCCCAGCCAAACTTTTTCGATGGAATAAAAGGCCAATACGTAGATTGCGCTGATTGATTTTACCGTAGAGTGCGGCTCGTCCGTTCTTCTCAGGAAGAGTACACAATGTGATCGCTCGGACTTTACTTAAGATATAGCAGCGGCCGCTATATCTCTATCCCCCTTTGCACAGATTGAAAATTTGATATTTGTTTGGGGAAGATTCCTCACGCCATATGGGTACGCGCGGAACGTCATATAACGTATCTAATGTTCAATACAGACGTTTGGATGCCATAATCCGATGGTTAACTGCCCACTGGTTCATCTCCGTGCTTCGCGGCCCCTATAGCCACGGCACCGGTGTGGATCCAGAGAGGAAATTGGCAGCTTACAAGTGTACATCTGGCACTCCTTGTTCGCCAACCGCGCTCATCATGTCCATCTTGTTGACTATTGCTCTACTAACTCTCGGCGTATGTGTTTTGTTTATGACGGTAGGCGCTCGCGAAAAGGGACTTCCCCCTGGTCCGCCAACCGTACCCATTCTCGGGAATCTGCACATATTCCCAACCGAGTTCCCGCACTACAAGTGTGTAATATCCTCTCCACAGAAATGAGCGCTCACGGTTAATGTTGGCTAGATTCACGGAGTGGGCACGGAAATACGGCGGCCTTTATTCCGTAAGTGCACCTACCTATCCGTGCCAACATTTGAGGGTCGATCAGGGTTTGTTCTCCCAGTTGAAACTGGGCCCGAGTACGGCCATCGTTCTCACAGACGTAGCGGCAGTCAAGGAGTTGATGGATAAGCGCAGCGGGACCACGGCAGACAGGCCCCCACTTTACATTGTCCATCATACGACTGGGGGATTGCACATGGCGCTCGGGCGTTACAGTTTGCGTTCAATCGTCACGTAATTATGCGACGACTAAATAGCTTGTCTTCAGCTCAAACTTGGAAGACTCTGCGCAAAACAGCTACAACCATTCTAACGTCTCAAGCGGCCGCGCGGCATCTGCCCATTCAGCGCGCCGAAGCCACACAGCTGCTTTACAATATTCTGTGTTCGCCACAGGTAAGTCTTTTTTGAATGATATGGAGGCAACCGAGAAATTAAGGGTATTACTCTTCAGTCTTTCTATACCGACATTCAGCGGTACTCCATTTCAGTCATCCTCTCGGTCCTCTACGGCAAGCGCGTGCCACGATATGAGACCCCAGAAATCGCCGGATTTTTCAAAGTCACACATGAATGGAGTCACCTCGTCGAGCCTGGTGCCACCCCGCCCGTCGACGCAATCCCTCTGTTGAAATTCGTGCCCGAGAAATGGGCGAGATGGAAGCGCGATTGTAAACGGGTTAGAAACCTGCAGCGCGCGCTCTACTTCGGGTGGGTGAACGAAACCAAGGAAATATTGCGGCGCGGGGAGGGGAACGGGAGCTATGTGGAGGAGGTGTTGGCACGCCAAGAGGAATTGGGGATGGACGACGAGAAGATCGGGTTCGTTTTCGTAGTCGTGCATTGCATACGAATAATTAAACTGAACTCGGGGTTTAGATACTTCGGCGGCGCACTCGTGGAGACCGGTTCGGACACAACCTCATCTTATCTCCAGTCCCTTGTGCTTGCCTTGGTCGCTTATCCTGACGCACAAAAGAAAGCACACGAGGAAATCGACCGCGTAGTTGGCGAGCATCGCATACCCACTTTGGAAGATCTGGAACACATGCCGTATATTCGTGCGATGATTTTGGAGGCGGGTGAATCTGCGACACCTCATTTACCAGTTGTTCACCATTTTATTTAGACGCATCGATTCCGGCCGGGAGCTCCCCTCAATATCCCCCATGCAACACTAGCCGCAGAGGAGGTAGGTTGATTGTACGCTGGTTGCGGCAGCCCACATCGCTAATCTTGTACATCAGTACCAAGGCTACATCATTCCTAAGGGCGCGATTATTTTCGTCAACACTTGTGGGTTTTGAAGTGATGCACACGTTCTTACCCTCATCCCTTTTCCAGGGGGTATCTTTCACGACCCAGGCAAGTTCTCGCACCTGTTTTGACCTCTGCCTTGATCCACCATCTCGTGCAGCGCTCTACGATAACGCCGAGGATTTTGTTCCGGACCGGTATCTGTTGACTGAGAATGGCACCAGACCGGGCGTCGATGGTACCGACCTAAGGCCGACTTTTGCTTTCGGGTTTGGTCGTGTCAGTTCTCTTGCATTTCAATTTCAAGCTCTCATTGTCCTGACTTTGCAGAGAGTCTGCCCAGGTATCCATCTCGCTCATAACTCTATTGTACGATTCTTTCCCCTTTCCCTTCAGCTTCAGTTGCAGTAGCCCACTCGCAATCATTTCTCAGAATATCAATGTCATGAACCTTGTATGGGCGTTCGACTTCAATCCCGACATCGACTCGGATGGGAACCCTATCCCAGCTGATACCTTTGCGTACAGGAAGGTCATTCATATTTCACATATTTAATTTAGCAGAATTCTGAGTACGCTGTGCAGGAAATGTCGACGGGACCACTACCCTTCAAATGCCGGATAACCCCTCGCACAGCACAGAAGGCCAAAATAATCGAACACGCGTTCCTGCAGGCCACAGACACATTTGAGAAGTTTGAAGCCGGTCTGAACTCGGAAGATAGGGAATTCGTAGCTAAATCACGAGCATACGGCGACTGAAACTTTGGTGGATCTGCTTTTAAGTTTGTGCCATTCCGAGGGGCGATGTTGTTCTTGCTTTCTGTCCGTCTTCTTGGTTATTTTTTGTCTCCATTGCTCATCACGCAATCATTGTCTATCCATTATATCCTTACTTCTTCAATTACATACCGCCACGACCTCAAGTAAAGATTCCCATTCTTTCTAGCTTATCACCAATAACCATTCCGTCCAACCTTGATACATTATGTACATCCAGACGAAATAGCACGCCGATTTGGTCGGTCAATATCGCAGAAGGTTGTAAGGAGATTCACAAAAATCTAATGCGCACAAGGTATCACTGCGTTCAGACCCCCCGTAGGCACAGGTCTGCCAGATCCTGATAGGCAGATGTGTAGGCAGACCAGTGTGACGACCCTTGCCCATCCATCTGCCCATCCCTGCTGAGGTTGGTCTAGGTATTCCCGCTGGATTAGGCACACATAGACTCAGGTGGGCTGATGAGCCTAGCTAAGCCTAGTTAGCCAAATTCAAAATCTGACATGGTTTGTACCCGTCCAGCCATTCCAACCAACACCAACCTAGACCCAGGTCGGCCAAGGTTGACCAAGGTTGGCCAAGATAGACACACCACTGTCGGCGAAGATCTACCAAGGTGGGCAGGCTTTGCCTCGGTAGGGATGCTAGACCAACGTCGGCCGATGCCTATTAGGGTAGACCAACGTCGGCTTGGGTGGGCAGTCCGTAGGTGGGGATCAGTGAAGGTGGGCACATCTGTGCCTATGGGGGGGTCTGAATGCAGTGTATCTGTAGTAATTTTCCGGTTGTAGAGGTCGGTGATCATTAAGGATGCTGGCTAACAGAAATGCTCGTAAACCTACAAGAAAACCTAATCACTGCTGATACGGCAACTCCGAGTCTAAGCACGAGGAACAAGCGTGGGTGTGCGACCAAATCCAACGGTTACATGCGAGCGGCTAAACAATATATATATTGGGCAATACCAGGACTTTAAACAATATGAAGGCTAGTGCAGACGGGCTGCAGAGGGCGACCATAGTCCAAGTAGGAAACACGATCTGTTGAGGGGGGATGTAGGATGATCATATACACTTCGAAGTATTTATAGGACAGTAGGCGTAGGGAGAGCAAAAGGGGAAGTAGCACGTACAGAGTCAAAGGGAGTCAAATAGAAGCCAGACTACGGCCCTACGCGGTCACTAAGAATGGAGTGCCCTAAGTTCCAGAGTCGGTGCCTGGCTGAAGTTGGAAAAATGAGGTGAGCGGTGGGGACTCCAAAAGCTGTGCAGTGAGAATCATTGAAGCGGAAGAACGGGCCGACTCCGGTGCTTCAGGAACTCCGATATTAGTTTCTCCGTGAGCAGCGCACCTTGTTACGTATCGATAGCGGCGTTAGAACAACACGTACCGTAACCGAACGCAGAGCGGTGTTTACATAACCGCATGCTAAAATTATACCTACCTGTACAGTAGATCCTCGATGGTATATACCCGGAAATCGAAATGCGTCCGAACCCACATTTCCTCAGCCATGTCTACCCCCACCACAGATTCTCCTGTCCTAGACAGGGTGCTGGAAGTCCTGGCGAGCAGCAACGTCGACTGGTCTGACTCAGCGACGGTGTGCAGTCTGGGGAAGCTGACACCCCGCGAGTACGATGCGCTGGCCACCCGAAACGGTTACATCGTCGGGATGGTTCGTGATATAGAAGCCGCCGACGGTACCTTCGCCGGCTGGGTCTATCTCGCGCGCATTGCATCGAACGCTCATTTCCCCAGCGCAGTCGTCGCGGAAGTGGTTCGCGGTACCCATCTGTACGCCAACCTGCGTCCGACCGACAACCACATGGGTGCACCTACCGGCCTGTGCGCACTTATCACACGCACTTCTCCACGGGACTCTATCACGGAAGTACCGCCAAAAACACTCGGTGGGAAGAGCTGGATACAAAGCGATATTTATGCAGCAATGCTGCAGAAATGGTCCAAAGGGTCTGGGTTCGCTCCCATGGGCCCCTGCGCGACGTTCGGTGCCCTGGGAATACAAAGAAAGGTCCTCAGCTGGGGGGGACCTCGGTGACGGCGACGCCCTAATGGCTCTTGGTGGGCTGGTTGATTACGACTTCAATCGACTGTGAAGACACGTATTCACCAGGGTTTGCACACGCGACGGTGGTCGCAATGAGATATGCCGCAAATTTTGACTGCCGCATGGGGAGCATGGCGCTGATGTCGCTCCTGAGCTTCGATGTGCAGCGGCATAATCGTGGCGTTCAGAAACGGTGGATAGCACGGGGATTGGGGACGCATGTTCATTTAGGGGCGGCAACTCTGTCCGTCGATGACTGGGTGACAATTGTGGTGGCCGACAGCGCGTCGCTGAGTTCCTTCGGTTATGAATCAGCTGCCGCCTATGCAGAAAGCAGATTAGGCATGTTCAGTGCCCTTCTCTTGGCTTCGACGTATGACCTCTTGTACGATCGGGCAATCTCGAATCTGGCGGCTGCGATGATGTACGTGCCGGCGGCGGGAATGGCCCACCACAACATGCACTGCATCTTCGCCACAACCGTCCTCGACGCCGTCGCAAAGCGCATATCTGGCCTGGAGGACGGCACCATTCCGCTTTATGGCGATAATACAATAGGGTGTTTCAGACATCTCCTTTTTCATCCCAACTCGGGTCCCAACTTCGTCCCCAACTCGAGACTCAACTTGACATGTTTTTGTCCCGGGATGCAGAACGGCTGCTCCAAATAGGTTCGGTGAAGTTGGGACTCGAAGTTGGGGACGAAGTTGGATGTCAAGTCGTGGTCCGGTGCCCGACTTGACATCCAACTTCGTTCCCGAACTATTTCAAGTTCCAACTTCGAGCGAAGTTGGGACCCAAGTTGAGACCCAAGTTGGGCCTCAAATCGGGATGTCTGAAACACCCTAATGCTCGTCACTGCAACATGGGCGCCATTCAATATTCGCTATCACACATGGGAGCGGTTCGTGAAGTACTCACGCCAGATTACGAGGTCCTCCAGGAGCGATGTCCGCAACGTGGAGGCAGTCGCCAAACAGTCGCTGGTGCTCCCCTGGAGTGATATTGCCGATGCATGGCGCCAGGCAAACACCCATGGGGCTGAGGGGACTCTGATCCCCCGAATAACCGCACGATACACTCCATCTCCCGCTCCAAAGATCACCGCACTCCCCAAGCCCCAGCTGTGCTCGTCTTGCATGCCAGCTTTCGTGGAGGCACTCGATGCATTCGAGACTGACGAGATCCATGCTATTCGCGGTATGCCTGCAAGCGTAATCAAATGCGAAGCAGTCGCGATAGCCACAGCGATTCATCGCGCCTGCGTGTTTGCCAGCGGCGTTGAATGTTGCGAGATTTGTGCCTGCCAATCGGCTGTTGGGCGGACGAGGCGAGCACAGAGGTCATGATGGCGCTTATGCAGAACGAGCAGGACACTTCTGCGTCGGAGTGGCTTCTCCAGTGCTATATTGCGGGGTGCGTGCCCCTGTCGCCCGTGTCTGTTCCGGGAATTTTGTCGGGATTCGATCTTCTATGTGAAATCAGGCAGCGTGAGGGTGCCATGGGGTCTCGAGACGTGTTAGACATTTGACGAGCTTGACACTGCTGTAGCATACCTTTGTTCTCAGCGAGCATAAATAAATAATTCTGTAGGTCTCCGTACTAGTAGAAACTTGGGCTTTAGGGCCATTGCTGTCGCATGGCAGAACGAGTTCGTTTCGCCGCTGCGCGTTCCCTGTATAACGGAAGCCGTGTCAGAGCATAATACCCTCGAAAGTGTAGAGTCGGTGACCCAGCACCGGGCCGATATCCATGATAGCAACAGTTCCCATCAACATACCGATCTCAGCCAACTCTCGCGTACACAACGGCGACCGCGCTCTTCTCTCCGCATGTGTGTAGGCGGCGCAAGTCTGGCACAGCCGTTATGTTGATCTCAGGCAAACAATTTGCTCCAGTCGCACAACCCGACAATTGAGAAGGCGGTTGAGAATATATCCACGCGCAGTAGGCGTCAAAGACGTGAGGGAAGGCGTAGGTTAGGTCCAATGATGCCAGCAATGGCATAACATTATACAACTGGTGAAGAGACGCGTCGTCCCCAATGTCTAAATGGATTGAGAAAGACGTAATGCGGGATAGCAGCCCAGTGCATCGGAGAAGAAGAGGCATACTATCGCACACCCGTCTGACAACCAGCTCAGATAAACTGGGTGCCTCGATGGACTCTAGCAAGCGGCCAATAAAATCAGGCCGGAAAAATTCGACGTCCACAGTTCGAAGTGAAGAGGAAGATAGAGTGTAGGTGGGAGGAAAGTCGAGCGGCTTCATAGGGCCAATACGAAGAACTCGCATATTCACCGCACAGGAGAATAGCGCGGCAAAGACAACGGGGTCGATAGAAGTAGAGCAAGACAGGTCCGAATATTCCACCACCTGCAGGTTGTTGAAAAGTCCGGGTGTAGCCCAGTGCATGGACACACAGAATAAATCCAGAGAAAATAGCGTCGGGAATTCGTGCCGAAACCAAGGGACAGTTTCGAACGGCAGATCATACAAGCCAACGGCATTGATATGAGGAGAGTAACCGGGCATGTAAACGTATGCCAAGTTCAAAGTTGTCAAGTGGGGAGCGCGAAGGCCTGAGCAATGCGACTGAACACGGCGGAACACAATGGGATCCTCGGTGGAAAGGTCAAACGAACGCCAGCGATCAGCGCTGCCTGAGATACACGCAAAAATATCATCCACAAGTCGAGCGATACTCCAGATGGAAGCCCGCGATCCGCGAATTCGACGGATATCTCGCAGACAGAGACGGATGTCGATGTCGCCGAATCTACATTTGGCAACGACGAACTTCAGCCTTTCTACAGAAAGGCTCTTGAACACCACAATGGATGACCAGAAGACTGAAGTATTGTAGACACGATCCTATAAAATACCCGTCAACGCCAATCTCGCCAAAATAATAAAATAAAAAGCCCTACATGCCACTGCTTGCACACGCAAGCAATGATGCCGCGAACTTCGGCAGACTGCTTAGGTGCTAGAATCGGATCCTTGACCAGATCCAACGCCCATTGAGTCCAAATGTCTTCAGGTAGGTCCACGGTACGATGTTCGTCCCCGGATTGAGTATCAGCGAGCTAGACAACGGTGCGTTACAATTCACATCTTGAATAAAAAGGTCTGGCTTACCATTAGCACGGCCATGACTCTGGCATCATCGGCAGTTGACTCGACGGCGAAGGAACTCGATGTGGATAATGCAGATACAACGGTGCAGTTTATGTACATCTAGAGTTGATCATTTATTAACCGCGGGAGCTTGGACATATATATATAAACTTACTCGGAAGGTTCCAGAGGCTAGGGAGGATCGCACAATTGACATCGAGATGGGCAGTAAAATTTATCGGAACTGGATATTCAGTGAGAGATTAAAGGCAAAATTGTACAGAATCGGATGAGCAGGGATATTATATCTCACACACGGCGCCATGTTCAGACCACGCAACGCAAAGAAGTCAAACTGGCGTCAAAGAATTGATGTATCAAACAACGCATCAATCCCTACAGACAATGGAAAAAATAAGCGAAGAACAATGGCGAAAAGGGAAATACAAGAGCATACATTGGCAGCACAGGTAAAGGCTTAGAAAGAGATGCGCAATAAGTAATCAAACTTGGACTCTAACCTCATAACAAACCATGCCGTTGTTGCGATTGATTCGTGAAAGCTTCACGCCGTTGACTTCGTCCTTTCAGACAATGCTCAGAAAATTCCGAATGGCGCCTGATATCGTACAGACCAATATCCAGACGGAGGTGGAGGTAAATGCGATAAGATATATTTACGAATTTATTAACGGGATCGCTAGGAGACCGTGGTAGCGAGGTGATATGGAAAGCGAGCGACTGCACATGGTATGCAGCGGGGAAGTTTCAAGGGCAGTAAATAGTTTGAACAGAAACATCTAGCTTGAATCAATCGTATTTCATTCCTGAGTAGACCCAGAAGAAATCACAAGGCGCCGGCAAATATGACAGCAAAGGAACGGCATCTCAAAGCAGGTAGTCCCAAAGGAAGGAAAGCATAATAACAGAGAAATGAAGGCAAATGGCGGCCAGGATGAATGATAGCGTAGAAGAAGAACAATGTAGGAACATCAAGAAATTCGGGAAAATCTTGATTGATGTTTGTGACGATCACAACTTTTCGGCAAAATTGCTGACACTTTGGCAGGCATTACAACACATTGTAAGTCTGTCATAATCTTTGTAATTGCCTTGTAAACGGCGGCACATCTTGTACGGAAATTATACCGCTGTGTGAGGCCACCATAATCTTTACTGTTTGTATACCCTTTCTGTCCCTGATATCACGGTGCCCATTGCTGCATCTGGTTCAAACTAGGCAGCCCGAATTGTGGGACATACAAATTATGTAATCTACCCAGCGAGCAGGGTACGGTCCGGAAGCTCCGCTTCGCTGCTTTCGAACGTGTCTATATTCGAGAAAATCCGTTTAGAATTGAGTGAGAACAGAGCAAGGAAATCCCAGCTGTTTAAATTGCTTTCTTTTAACTATTTTTAGAAGAGTCTCATTACTTTCGCAAACTGCTGTAAATGGAAACAACGACATTCTTTGGAACGAGAAGGGTGGGTGGAATGTCGAACATCTAACCGAGGTAAATGTGACAATAAACGGTGTACCTTTAGCCTTCCATTCAGTTGCCGTAGAAAGGAAGACTTTTAACGAAAAAATAATGGTCTACTGAAAGATCAATTTTCAAACTTGCTTTCACCATCACCGAAAGAAAAACATTCCATGAAGGGAGAAAGGAGCAGGTAAAAATTGTCTTTCCACCTTGAGCATCCCTGAAAGTTCCTCTTTCAACTTGGATGAAAGGAATGGAGAAAGAGTATCTTTTCTTTCTTCCTGAATGTTTGTCTTTCAACTACATTGAAAGGAAAGCTTGAAGTTCGTCTTTCAGCTGGCCATTCTGTTTTCTTTGTTTATCTGGCAACTAAGTGGTGTGCTAAAAATACTCCTTTCCTCGTGGCATTCACCTCGGTTAAAAGAACAAATTTCCGCCGACATTTCTCTTTCAAAAGAATTTCTTTGTTTCCACTTACTCCAAAAGGTATGACTAAATTTATACATTCCACCTGACTGACTGTCCACCCGAATGATGAACTCTGCGACAATCTGAAAGTGCGGCGAACAACTCTAATTTCCACCTGCCTTTTAACAAGGCGGGAATATTGCCTTTTTAGGTGTGCTTGTTCAAAAATAATACATTTTTGGATGTATTTGTGGGACGCAAACAGGCCTTATGTTTTAGGTCGAATTTGGTTTGGAAAATAGGCCTAAAAAGGAATCTTTTGGGGTTGATTTTACGTCACGCGTGAAACATATTCCCAAACAGGAAGACATGTTTGGATGCCATGTTTTGGTCCCAAAAATCCTTCGGCCTCCGCTGTGACAGGGTCTTGCTCTCACTTAGTTGACATTATCATCGTGGGCATTCCCACGCTCCCGCAGACTGTCCGACGCCGAGGCCACCTAGGCCCAGAATGATCCTCATCTTCGGGCATCCCATTTCCACTTGTATTTCAACAGAAATACCCTCGGTGACAGTTTAAATAGGTGTGTTCCCTCGTTTAACCGCTTAAACAAGTGCATTTAAACCTCTATTCAAAGCCCGCTTTAAATAGTCCGTTGAAACTGGTGTGTTTCGATTGCATTTAATTCATGTCTCTACTCTTTCTCATCCATTAGGTGCTTGTATCGTCCAATCCAACAGGTTATCCGGCTCCGCTGTCGTTTCATTCCTTTACTGTAAACATCTCTCACTGCTTTTCTAACCTCATGCTGCGTTTGCATCCTGGCATCCCGTAGTTATATGTAAGGATAACCACCCGTACATTGCTACTCGGTAAACTCGTTGTTCAGAGATTTGGACCACACGAACATAATAAATCTCCCCCCTCCCAGTGCAATTAAAATGAATATACTTGTGGGAGGAGGGTCGCGCCACGCGCGGCAGACGTCGTACTTATGTACTTTACTTCCAAGTTCCCGGTCTATGCAAAACAAATCACGCTAAAGATCGTCGATTCTAAATCCTGCTGCGATGATTCTTCGTCAATTTCCTTGCACAAGCTGCACATTAACGTATCTCCTTGATTCACTGGCTCCAACCAAGCTCGTCTCGTTTAATTTTATTCATTTGGCGTACGATTCCTAGCCTCCTCGTCTCCTCGGTCTGTCCATCTCGCCGACCACTCTTGCGAGCTTTGTCTATTTTAGGTCGAGACTCAGCTCAAAAAGACAGATATTACAAATTCTGAAACTGAGCCTTAGGTCGCAGCCGCTGGGAACTCGATGTCTATCATATGACCACACCTCCGTCAACAAGACTCGCTTGAATTAGACCTGACAAGCGCAGCAATGCGCTCGGACAGCATGTCGGTTCATTTGATACTGAGCTAATTCCCCGAACCTGGCAGATCTTGATTGCAACTGCTGATAACCTCATCCCATCTGCTGTGCGTAGGGGCTGTCTGTGATCTGTGCTGCGTGTGAAATGATAACGATCAATCATTCCATTGACGATTTCCGACACTAACTTCCCCAACATATGCGTACCTGCTGCGTACCCCTCAATGTATGGAATTTTCGAGAGGACCCCGGACCCCAGGTTTAATGAACAAAATTAAGCAATGCGGTTTTCCCACTGTTTCCCGGTTCTGTGCAGACTGTCTATCATGCCAGCTCCACGCGTCGTATGTAGTATGTCGCCGTACGCCTCCATCAGTGCTCTCTGCAGAACATTTGCAATTCTGTGCTGGAGTCGTCCGCATGGCAGGAGAGTCAATAAACACTATTTTCAGGAACTTTTCCCTACATAAACCTTACCTCATTTTCAGCGGCTGCTGAAGCTGTAGATGATGCCATTGTAATTTAACCAACCCAGGAACGGCGTCAGCGGTTATTTCCGTCCTCCGACGGTATCCAACAAACACACAATCTCCGCTAGGCGCAAAAATTCCGCCCGGTATCCTATTTGCTAGGCGCGCGTGACTGTGGAAAATATTTTAATGCCTCTCGGAGAAGCAGCAGCATGGCGTGACCCGATACTTACACCGGTAGTGATGTGGAGGGTCCACCCGTAATTAATTATCCACACCTGAACTTTACAACGAGGCAAGTCCTGTCCTCAAATTATTTTCTGCCTTGCCCAAATCCCAACCATCCTCACTCGTGCGAGTCCGGCGGAAGTGCAGATTACTCATCAACTTCGCATCGACCTGGACACCGTGTCATACATAAGTAGCTTCGAAGGGTCTTGGAAGCGTCAAAAACCCGCAAAATTGTATTCCAATGGCTGTGATTGGGTCCCGGAACGCTGGCTGCTGGCCAGGAAGCGCTGAGCGAGACAGGCTATTGTACTGAGCAGACCGCGGACTGGGCCGCACGCGGTACAGGTTAATTTTAAAAGTGTGGCATGTCATCAGAGGCGGTGCGAGCCTTCTCCCGCGTCAACTTGGCGGGTCGCTTGTTCTTTTCTTTTCCTTTTCCACCAGAAATGCAACCGGTAGGTGACCGCAGATAGCTCTGCTTCTGACCGGGTGAGACCGCAAGTAGCCCAGGACCCTCAGAGTCCGGAGAAAGGTATAGTTATACCTTAAGGCTCTGCGTAGAAGCACGGAGACGTCAAGGTACACATCGCTGGTAAGACGGCAACCTCGTAACTGTACCCGTAGCCCGGCCCAATTGAAAGCCGGATTCAAGGCGAATTCGAATCAAGCCTTGATCAAGCCATCTGTCGGGGGGTGACTAACTCCGATATCAGATGGCGCCATCTGACCATCTGATCACGTCGAACTGGCGCGACCCAACGTAAACCGAGTCGTTCCGGGGTCCAGACTCAGTTCTTTTTTAAAGTGTGGGAATAATGGATAGAGAGCGACAGCTCACGCATGAACGGACTGTGCAATCATAAAAGCATTCAAATTGGAGGGCTCCTCACAAATTTACCCCTCTCGGTAGCAGAAATACTCATGACTTGTCGGTTGGGGTCTTTTCGCGCGTTGTTGTGGCATCCCGAGAATACAGATGCGGAAAGTCCATGTAAGCCACAAACCAGCTCAATTGGTCTGAGACTGAGACAATCAGTTACCCAGGAGACGTGTGTAAGTACACGAAATTCGACATTTAATTGTAATGTGTACCGCGCCCTCGGATTCGGGTAATATGGAATTACACACCCACTGACGACAACCACATGCCTCCACCTGTGCTTCGATCCACAAGGCCGAAAAAAAGAGAGACCAAAAAACCAAGGGAGCATTCAGCTGAAGAGCCCGCTCGAAAGGTCGAAATCACGTCGAAATAGGTGATTGAAGTAACTTGCTTGGCGGGATCCGCGGTGGCTAGGTGATGGCGTCGGTGTGGCTGCGCTAGCCATCATGAATGATGTTGTATTGAAAATTGAATTACACATCAGTACCCATATCGAGCCCAGAAGTACCCTGGATTAGTAACGGGGAAAAAAAAGTGAACGCCGCATTCCGCCAGTATTCCGCCCGTTAAATTTAGTCCTTTCATTGAATGCGGAATTGAAGCGCCCAGCGTTGCTATCCACCAAAAAATGTTCTGTACAGAATCCATCTGATACAAATCCCTAAATCCGATGCTGCGGAACACGAGGCACAACCCCATCTGATACGACATCTGATTCATCTGTTCCCGACAGTTCCGCAGAGCGCGGGCACCAGTGCGGCTCCCGGGTGAACCGAACGAATCGCGATGGTGATGTGTGATGCGGTATCAAATGACAAAAACATACGCGTCCGCGTACGCACGCTGCGGCACATGTGGTAAGTGGGGTAAGTGGGTATGACATGGAGATGGAAGGTTCCGTCCGGGAGAGTAATGGATTTTTTTCGGGCCGATCCTAGCAGCTAAGAGTGACGTAAGTGGACCCTACACGGAACACAAGGAGACTCCCGGTCAATAGATACAGGTTGACAGCGAAGGACTCGGAAACCCGAGTGGTGACCGCCCGAGGAAGGCTTACCCTGACGATTGGATAATTTGCGACAGGTGTGGAGTTGTACTCGGATGGAAGATAATGCCAGTGGCGGACCGGTGAATATCCTTCTTGACAAGTTCTTGTATGAACGCCGCAAACGGGAGGTGATTCCCTAATACATACATGGAATTTGTTTCCGAGTGAAAGTGGCGGTTTCAACGCGTTTCAGGCGCAAATAGCATCTAGTGAAGAAGGATACGGGCGAGGAGAAAATTCCTTAATTCAGTGGATCAGCGAACGTTGTGTAACCGCTACTTACCGTTACGGATGTTTACCAGATATGGTGGTCGGGGCCCGTACTTATACCGTAATAGACCATAACCACCCGTAATATATGCCGGGATCTACCAGTCGTTGATCACCGCGAGAGTATGAATAACTCAAGGCAACGGTCACAAGTAACCGCAGGTGCCCTGAATTAACCACCGGCTAAGCAAATTGATTCGGGGCGACAGAAGTCTGCCAGATGTCCGCGGAATGTGCGGCAAGTAATTGCCGCCACACGACGTAGCACATTCAATTGCAGAGCGGGTGGGACCGAGTATATAGACGAGATAGCGAGACTGCGGAGGATAGGTGACAGAATCAATAACGTGAGTATCATGTCAAGAGGATCTCGTCCGAAAAATGTTGGAGTACCCTGGCT
The DNA here is from genome assembly GCA_029378395.1 of Mycena leptocephala. Lineage (NCBI taxonomy): Eukaryota > Fungi > Basidiomycota > Agaricomycetes > Agaricales > Mycenaceae > Mycena > Mycena leptocephala. The sequence continues at coordinate 16,463 of JARJLF010002435.1, forward strand.
TGCGAGTGATTCTCAGTTGCAGATACTGATGCTGGCCCCAATGGTCAGAATCAACAGCAGGGAGTGAGGCAGAAGACCAGCAGTTTTTCGTTCTAAAACTTCATTATTCCGGCAAACAGAAAATAAATTGGCGCCAATTTCAAGTAAGTTCTGACACAGATAGATCCGAGTAAGCGCCATATGCAAAATGGACGCAGATACACCTTCAAGGCCACTACGATTATCGCGAGGGTCCAGTAGGAGCCAGTGGTAATGAATTCATGTACCACGGCATCGGTGAGATTAATAAAGTCTAAGGTTGAGACTAGGCGCCAGGCTCGAATCAATAACGTAGAGCGGCCATGAAAGAAGTGACAGTAATCCTTGGTGGGATTCTAAATATCTTGACACGAGTCATCCACGAGCAGATATTCAAGGATAGACGCCAGTTCAGTAGGCTGAACTGGACGCCATATGCGGCGTCTATCGTATTGAAATCCTGATGAACGACAGAAGGCTGCGCGGGACGAGGTCTGGGGCATCGATCATCGAGTGTTTAGGCAGACACAGCACAGCGAAGACAGATACGGCATCCCAGTGCGCAAGAAAACACGAATATGGGCGCCTCGTATGCTTGCGACGAGATGTGGGAAATGAGATCCCAGAGCCAGCGCCAACTGACTCGGAGCTTGTTAGTAGCAAGTGATTATGGTTCACGGTTCGGAGGAGAGTCCCTGCAGCGATGCCCACTGTACGCGCCTGCGCCTATTTAGCTTTCAGACAGAGCACCCGATTGGAAGCAGGCGAGCCCGTACCGCATGATCGATACTCGATACTCAATCTGCAAGCATTGCTATTAGCACGCACCTCAATCACTGGCACCCGCTTGATAACGGTCCCAGACTAGGTGAGATTCGTATGCGCTCGTTGAAAATACAGTTAACGCTAATCATAATCGATAAGCAGCCTGCCTGAGTAAGCACTTGGAGCCTGAGAATAACTGTGAGTAGAGTCAGACGCCGCCGACGGCATAGCCGATATGTGCGAGACGCCGAGGCCAAGAGCGCTCCAGTCGCCTAAGTGAACAGCAAGATGCCGGGCGCCTGAAGCGAGCGAAACGCCGACGAGATCGAGCGTCGGCTTCAAATTGGGCAAGCCAAGCCCGAGCCCGAGTCGACCAGTAAGCTGTTGCAGGCTGTACGCTTCCTCGACGCCGAGCGCGAGAAGCCTTCTTGCTTCTTCGACCCCATGGCGGCTGAAGACGCCGGGCGCGCGAAACAAGCGAAACGCCGACGGGAGCGAGCGTCACGGGAGCCCGAGTAGACGGTAGACCAGTAAGCAAGCTTCCTCGACGCCGAGCGAGATATCGATAAGCGTGAACGAGAGAGTGTTTCTTACTCCTTGGACCCATATGCCAGTATACCGAGTACTCGCCCCTCGGGGCGGGAAAAAGACGAGGCGATGATGAGCGTCAATGATGATCACTAGGATCAGATCCCGCCTTCCATCTTGAATCACCTCTACGATCTTCGAGCACACCGAGCCTCCTGCTCCCCAGATTAACCGTTCTTTAAGCAAATGCCTCGTCGGGGGTGCATTTGCCCCATCTAGGTTCATCTCCATATTCTAGGACTCTCCTTTCGTCCTCAAATTTATAATTTTCATCCCCATTTATTTTCAAACTATCCCACCGCGGTTCTCTCATTGAAAGCCAGACTTCGTTCTCATTCGCACTAGTAGATCTCGTCAATTTCTCTTTCGAGCATTTCAGCTTGAGCGAGCATCTCCGGAACGGAACCAGACTCATTCATCTGACCCATTTTATGCTGCGATCCGCAAGCATACGCAGTTTCTCGCAGTAAATGTGGAACTCTTTGGCCCATTAATGAGCCTGTGGCCACGCATGCTGCCGAATATTCTCCACCATAGATTGCGCACACCGCCTGGCTTTCCAATCGGTATCCGCCGCTTCTCCTGCCCTCTAAGACCCTGATCTACAACTGTTTGCCTTTTCTGTGGATCTGGTATCTGCCTGGACTACGGTCACTGTAATCAGTTCTTCCTGCCTGTCGCTGGTGCACAAAATTCTAGCAATTCTTTCAACCGTCTCTTTGGCTATTTGACGCTGTTCTGAAGTCTGGGGATATAAAAATGGATAGGCATTCAAACATAGCTCAAAGCTATCCAACGGGCAGATTGTTTCCTGCTTTATTCGCGGTCTGATCGTGCTGGTAGCCGAGATCTCCATCCAGCCCAGTGGACAAGATTATGCTAGGAATTAAAATCCCCACCTCAACTCTGAGACTGGCTCTGATCAGGATTGTTCTTTTCGATTGCTCATTTCACCTACTACAAGTCCGATTCTGGGGCGGCAGGTAATACTACAGCAGCATTTCTGTATGATTATATTGTCCTACTCAGCGCAGCCTGGAATAACATCTTTTTACCGAATTTTATGGCCCGCGTTACGTCTTGTAATTATTTACTCGCAGACCACACAAAACCAATATAAACCCATGCATGCATGCGTTCATGTTATTCGCATTCAGCGTTCTAGCGCCAGCGCGGCTAGCGCGCCTCGCTTACAAGATATCATATCGTATCGTACTGTATCGTACAGGAGAAGGTACGTAGAGAGTTCACAGCTCGAGCGAAGTGTCAAGAAAGAAACGGGTACGTGCTACAAGTGTACGAGTTCGAGTCCAGTAAGGAGTCCAGTAAAAAGACACGAGGGTTCGAGGCGACAAACGTCGCGTCGGTTAATCGGCGGGGAGGTCGACGAGGAAGGGCAGGAACGATAACACGTCTCCCCTTCCCCAGATATTTTTAACACCCCACCTACTCCTCCTCCCTTTCGCGCTCCCTCCTCTCCTCCTCCCTCCTCCCATCCCTCGACGCCGGGCGCAGACTATCCACCCCTGGGAGCTTCGGGCTCGGATTCGCCGCTTGGGGATTTGGAGTACCGGGGTGGGACGCAGAGCCATTTTGCTGCCCATTTTGTTGCCCGTTGGCGGGGGCAGAAGATGAGTTAGGGTTGGGGGAACCGTTTGCAGGAGGTGCGGGCCCGGGGGGCGGGTAGTGTGCGGGGGGTTGGTAGGGCTGTGAGGGAGACGCGTTAGTCAAGGTAATATGGGCAGAGGAGATAGAGAGGGTAGAGGAGACGAAGGAAAGAAGAAGACAAAAGGTAGGTGAGGGCAGGAGGGAGGAGAGGGAGGCGAGGAAGTAGGAGGAAAGTAACGAGCGCTAACGACGTTCCAAAAAGGAAATCGACGCCTTTGCCAGGAAAATTGCAGAAAAAGGAGCAGAAGAAAGGAAGGCAGGGAGGAGCAACGGAAGGACGGGGCAGGGAGGGAAAGAAAGAAAGAGAACGCAAATAAAAGAAGCACAAGGAGAAAAACATACCTGAGCCTGTGGGGGCGAGCGCGAGCGGAGGGTAGAAGACGCAAGAGGACCGCGCTTGTGAGGAAACTGCTCTGGACGGGGACGCGAGTGCGTGCGCTCGAACAAGCCGCATTTGTTACACAACTACAAATGCGTCAGCAAAAAAAAACACGTGCGAGGAAAGGAATACTGACCACTTTGCCCGGACTCAAATTACTCCTCCGCCACGTACTCGTATCCGTCGTGCAGCAATTGAAGCACCGCCTCCTTACGCGATCGCTTAGCTTCGTCGCCGCGTCGTCCGTGTGCACGACCTGTATCCCGCCCGCGCCGCCGCCGCCCTGGGGCGGGGCCATCGGCGCGCTGAGGATAGTGCCTGGGAGGGGATACGGCACGTACCCGCCGTGGGCGATGGGGAACGGCTGGGGCGCGTACTGCGCGTGCGGGTGGGGGTGGCCGTCGTAGCCGCGGTGCGCGTCGTCGGGGTGGGGGTGGTACTGCGGGGGCGGGGGCGGGGGCGCGTACATGTAGCCACCCTGGTAGCCGCGCGGGAGGTTGTAGTAGTGGTGCTGCTGCGGGTCGCCGGGGTGGGGGGCGTGCGCGGGGGGCGGTGGGGAGCGGCGGCCCGGGGCGGAGACGGGCGGGGTGGAGACGCCGGAACGGTCAAGGGAGGAGGCGGCTGACGGGGAGGACGAGCCGGAGTGTGTAGGGAGGGTGGCGATGGGGGGTGGGGACGCGCGGCGTTCGTAGGGAGAGCGGCGTTGTTTGCTACTCGGGGCCGTGGGCGCGGCGTAGGGATAAGCGGACTGGGGCTGGGCACTCGACATTGGATATGGTTCGACGCGATGGGGCATCTGCTTGTTCTGGAAGTTGTTGTACGCCGCGGGGTCGAGGTTCTTGTCTCGCTCGGCGGATGGTGGAGGGGAGGAAGTTACTGAGGGAGACGCGTCTCTGGAGGGCGGGCGGCTATTTGCGCTGTTCTGTTCCCTGGAGTGATGGAAAAGACAGAATCAGCGAAAGCCCGCTTTTAAGTAAACGGGCAGCCACCTAAACATGGATGTCTGATGAAGCAACAGATCCGAGATCGAGCTGGCTCGGTTTGCCCTGATGCTCCATCAGGAACGGGCGTCACACGTCGCTCTTCGGATCACACGGCCATCAGCTTCTTGATTCAATAACGAGCCAATCAGCAGCCTGCACATGTCGTGGGCGTGCATTCATTTACGCTGCTGTACAGCCGTTACACCATCCAGATCGTCCCGCACGCCGCCCGGAGAATACAATCTCCCCGGGATTTCCCATCGGATGCTTTGAATGTGCGTTTTCTCTCACAGACACAGCTGCGGTGAGCGTACACCGCCCTCGCAATGATGATAATCTGTCGAGCGGGAGATAGACGCAGAACCCTAAGTGTACAGTAGACTTACAATAGACGCACCCCAAGTTTTGGACACAACAAAGCAGATCGACGCACGCATAATGAATTTTGATCCCGCCTGCGATCGCAACTTTGACCGGAGGCGCGTGCGCCAAGCTTCGTCATTTTTAATTGATCCTTTGACCCCATCGACGTCGATCCCTCCTCTTGAGGTGCTATCAGCTATGATCCCCGACTCGACGACGCAATCAATGCACGCTTGCCTTTCTTGAAACTGGGTGCGATGACATCAAGGCACCATCACAGGCTCTCATGTCCAAGCTTGTTTCCACCGCCTCACTCCCTCCTGGAACCATTCGCCATGCACCATTCAATCATCGATGAAGTATCAGCCCCATCCCATCAACGGACCTATCGCTCTAACTTATCGATGCAAATCACCCCAAAATCACCCCGCGCACAGCCCCCATGCTATCCTCCCATTAGATCTCGCTCATATCTTTCCCATCTTACCATCTTCCCGTCCTTCACGGCTTTTCACGGCTCTTCACAGTATGCCGTGGGCTTGCTTCTGGCTTCCTGCAGAACTCCGCGGCTTGCCATTTGCCTGCCGGGTGCGCTCTTGCTGTCGAACTCTAATCTTTGCTTGCACCGCGTCGCTGATCTCAAGACATCAATTGGGGCCCATCGTCGATCCTGTCTAGCCTGTCTGTGGGGAGATGATAGCCTTGCGTGTCTGATGGGAGCGATACTAGTAATCTTGACATCAAGCAGCGAGGTCCCTCTCAATTCAATGACTTCGCCGATCTCAACATCAACACGTCAGGAGCCCCACCGTCGACTCTTTCTTGTCTGTCTGTGGTGGTCGGCAATCTTGCCGGAAATCAGTTCTATCTGCGGATGTTTGTTTGTCTACCTATATGCGGGGAGACGATCACCAACATTGAGCGATACAGTACTTGGATCAATATTCTATCATAGAGAGTATGCGCAGAGCCATTTGAGCTATCAGATGGCTTCTGGCTTTGCTCCATGCACCCGATTCAGGGTCTGACCTTGACATGTATAACGGAGACCTCCTCCAGCATCAATTTGGTGTACCTAAAGTGGGAGTAATATCTAAAGGGTCCCTCGAAACTTGCCATTTTTGGTAGCCATCAGCCACTGGATGGCTGCAGCGCAAACGGGCTAATATTCAAGCAACGAGCTCCCTCTTCGATTCAATCCCACGCGTCTACCATACCGCACACCGAAGACTCAAAACTCAAAACTCAGAACTCAAGGGCACTCCGCCTATTGTCACTGACAACACCTCCGTACGTCCCAAACGCAAACGCGTATGTATTTCAATCGCTGAATCAAACAATCAATTAACTCAATGAAATCAACGGAGGTAAGTATCGCTCCCCCCTCTCGCCAAGTTACTGTAAACGCGTCCAATGTATTCCACTGATGCAATGCCTGAATCAAACAATCAATTAACTCAATGAAATCAACGGAGGTAAAGACCGCCCCCTCAGACCTCTCACCAAGTTAAACGCGTTCAATGTATTCCACTGATGCAATGCCTGAATCAAACAATCAATTAACTCAATCAAATCAACGGAGATAAGTATCGCTCGCCCTCTCACCTGAAGTCGGTGCAGATTACCCCTTGCATTGCCTAGGCGCTATTCGATGCTTTGTGAGCCACTGCTTGATGAACACGTCCCCACAGATTGACAGCGTCTCCTTCAATAACAGTATCAGTAGTATCAGTATCGTATCTTCTCGTTCTCGTACTCGTACTCGTACGAGCGGGAATCTCCTGCTAGACGGCAACACCAACGAAAAATCTCGCGGTATTCAAGGGCCCAGAACGCGAGCGGCAAGGATCAAGCTGTTTGTCGCCCCCTTTCTTATCATATTCTATGTCCGTTGCCAACCCGAATTCGAACTTCTCGAGATTATCTCCCGCTGTTTGTTCAACTAGCGTTCTTGAGACGCTCTCCCATTTGCTGGCGCTTTCCTAGAGTCCGCGCAGCATTCCTCCGCCTCAAATCCAATGGATAGGCTATTCATCTGCACCGCCTCCCAAGTCAGTTCCGTGTCTGGAGCGTCAAGATCGGCCTACTGCACTATTCTTGGTCTCTGAGTTATCTATCTTTCCTTGTTCATGTTCAATCGAACGTCGGGTGTATGTAGCTATGAAGCGAATAGCTACGTATGGAAGAAAGTCCATAAAGGAAAGACAGTAAGTAAAAGAGACTGTGTAAGCTGGTAACAGAGAAGAGGAGGGAAAGAGCAAGAGAGCAACGAACCATTTGATGGAGCACGCCATCCATTGTCATCTGTCAATGTGCATCACGATGGACCGGAGCTTGAAAGACTGGGTCGGTTCTCCATCCAACTACAACACTCGGCGCTCCAAACACTTGCGCGGTCGTTGAAACAGACCTCCAAATACACCAGCGCTCTTTATTATTCAATCGGTATGCTTCGGGAGGCAAATTTAGAGGGCAATACTGTGCGCTGAACTCATACTCATTTGTCTTTTTGCCTGATTCCGCGACTTGAAGCCTGCTCAAGCTCACCAACCACCTCGCACCGCTGTCTGGAGCCAAAGAGGATCTTCTAATTTATAATTTCATTCAATCCATGACAACAATCCCATTTATCATTTATAGATGCAAAGATATCCGGTACTCTCGTCAAAGACTCCAAGACGTAATCTAAAAGATATCCGATCTGCCAGGACTCTCGTCAAAGACTCAAAGACGTAATTTAAATATGAAAGAGGTCAGACGCCCAAAGTTGTCTTCCAAAGACAAGTAATGGAGTTGACTTCCAAAGACGAGTAATGGCTTCCGGCAACCGTATCTAATACATCCCATCAGCTCCGCTAATTCTGGGGGGCTCTTTAAAGCAAGGCTTGACACGGATGACTTGATCCCACTCCAGCATGGTAAGGGCTGCTCTTGACTATCACCTGAGCGCTTTTTGAACGAAATTTCAGCCACCTAATCATTTTTCATCATTTTTTCCCGTTGGCGGTACGAGCTCCATACTGTACCTGTATTGGTTGCCTCATAAGGACTTACAGATAGATTCGATGATATATGGTCTGCCCCCCATTCCCCAAGCTTTATTTTGGAATCATCATTGAATTAATACACCAGGCATTTATTCGGTCCTCTTCTTCCAGTCTTGCCGAGTGCTGTGCACGCAGCGTAGACCTAATTACAAGTTTCATCTGGCCTGCATGATCAGCCTCTTTCTTCTCTCGACCATTCACATCGCGCTGGCATACGCATGGGCATTCATCACCGATGGCGCAGGTAGTACCGCGATATATGAAGTATTCTCCCTGCGGAATCCCTTGCCGGTTTTGTACAGCCCTGACGATCCCGTCGCCGTTCATCGACTTGGCATAATCCTCAAAGCTCGTTTTTCTCTGGCCAAGTGAGTCACCTAAATTCCTGCAGAGGCAAAGATTGAGCCCAGTCCGAGTGCGATTGCTGATGCTATCGTGGTAAGTCATGTAATTTGGGATCGCGCAATTAGGGAGCCATTTCTGTCAGATCTATCGATGCTACGTCATATATGGCCTCAAGTGGCGCCCAGTCGCCTTTCTCATTTTCGCCTATGGTTGCATGCTCGGTGAGCGTCCGGCTGTAATATTGACCATTGTCGCTAACTTGTTGATATCAGTCGGAGCTATGCTGGGTTTACTCCCACTCTCCGGAACTGCTGAACGTGCCGCGGCGGCAGTTTGTATCTTGACGGAGTTCCTGACAAATGTGCTCGCTACAACACTAGCAGGTGAGCAAGTATGTGAAAATAACTCAGAGGACTTATGTCACTCATACGTAGCCTGGCGGATTTGGTGGATTTCTCGACGAGCTGCCAACTTTCTGGGTGGAGACTCGCGAAAGAAATACATGGATTTGCCGGCGATTCTGTAAGTCTCGATCTCCACACGTAAATGACTTCCGTTAATTTCACGGGTTCTTTCAAGTCTCGAAAGCGGGCTGATATATCCCGCCGTATTGTTCATGGGCATAATTGTGTTCTTTTCTCCACCTCCAATATCGACAGTTATGGTTTTCATATGTATAGCTGCTTCCTACCATCTCGTCGTACGCATTCAATACCCTGTTCAAAAATCCCGCATACTCATTGTTGCCGAAAGGGAATCGCTCCGACGTTGATTATAGTACGCGTCGGATTGGGTGTGAGCACTGATGATGTGGGGAAATGCGTGTTGGTTAGCCGGGGCGCCACCATGCACCCAGACATTGAAAATCAGAGAGGAGCTGACCCGGCAATGGAGCTCCACGCTCGGGCAACGAAGTACTCGGAGGAGTTCCAAGAGAGTTCAAACAAAACCCGGACCTTCTAGGGTGGCATGGATAGATTATATTATAGGAGCAAGTGATTGGTCGCTAGTAGACAGACACTTCAACTGGTGCCTCGCTTGCTGAAGTCTATTGGCTGGCCCACGGAGCGTTAATGCATCTGTTCCTTTCGGTTTGCAGGGAGTGCTCAGTGTTGTGTTTGATGAGTAACAACACTAGAGATGACAATTCACAGTTCCTCCATGCCGTCCAACGTGCGACATCCAATCGGACCTCGGCCTGCGAATATACTCGCGCCAATCAAAAGTAACCGGAAAATCACCAAAAATTTGAGTGAAGCACAAATATTTCCAACTTCTTTACACATGGGTCATCATTTCTAAGCTACCTGAGGATTTTATGCAACATCTACATTTGTAAACTGGGTTCTCAGAGCTACAACTCCCGATAGTAGCGAATTTGGATATTTCCTTACTTGTTAGCTATTGACACATTGTAGATGTTCAGCCCTGTTTTGAAGTACATGAATACACACATTTTGTGCCCAACAAACTTTTATAAAAGCCTCCAGGTCTAAATTTGGTTTTCACGGGCACCATGCTTTTCTAGGGTTGAAGGCAATGCATAGTAATAGATTGGATGACTGTTAGACCTCACCAATAGATGTTTTGACCACAAGATTCCTCACACAGCAAAGAAAATGCCAGATCTTTCCAATTCCGGTTACATTTGATTAGCCTGAGTATCAGGCTGTTCGTCTATTATCTATTTAGCTAGACCACCTCTGTCTCCCTTCCAAGAAAGAAAATCGCCGTCTGTCGGGTCTATTGGAGCATATATGTTCTTCTGCGACGGATCTACTCACTTTTTTCCTTAGGCCTCTCCCTCACCCAGTCCATTATACAGCTCGTGTGTTCCGTGTCTTACTCACGTTGGCGTCAAGATAAGATAGGCTATTGCCAGTGTCTGCGGTGAATTTGGGCCTTGAAGGCGCTTCTTGTTTCGCCCTCAATTATCTTGACCTGCATTCCTCCAATCCAATCCAACAACATATCCGCAACGGATCTGTTCATCTGAACTGCCTCCCCTGCGCCTGTCCCTGGTTGTGCTTTGCGTCTATTGGCTCGTGTCAAGCTTGATTTTGCCTCACCCACCAAGCTGAGCGTCTACCAAATGAGATGTGCGCTGTTCGTTCTGCTGGCACAGATTGGCCGTCAATATCAAGACCAGCCATATTGCCATCTGGCAGGTTGTGCTCTTGTCTTTTGTTTGCTGAGCACTGATCAGTCACCGTATTTTTGTTGACCGCCTTCGCGTCATTGGAAAGATTATCTAGAGTACGCTCAGCGAATCTTTTGTATCCGCCCGTAGTCTAACAAGTCTCACATCTGTTGGACATTCCTCTCTGTGTGCGTCGACCCCTCAACAAACCTGCATCTGTTCACCTGCACCGCCCGCACGTTCCGTGTCTTGTCAGCGTCAAAATAGGCTGTTGGCTCTGGCAGGTTAAGCTCTTCTTTGTGGCTTTGGTTTTGACTTTGGTGATCAATTACTGTTGGATGCGTTGGCCGGGATGTCAGACTTTCAGTCAATGAGCCGGGGCGATTATCTGTGGGTGTTCTTGTTGGAGGGATGAACCATCGCTGTCTAATCAAACTGTTCAACTGTTGAACGTTGCGCGCTCTTTGCATCCAATGGTGTACGCGCTCCGAACAGGGGAGCAGGTCTTTCGTCCTGGCAGCGTCTCCGCGGCCCTAGCCTTCACTCCACCGACTATGTACACACTTCGGACTTGTGCTGCATCTTTTGTACGTCAAGTTGACCTGCTTTGAGCTGCCAATGAGATGATTATCTCGACTCTATTGCGTTTCTCCGCGTGTTTCTAATCTGTTCTCTTTGACCTCTAACCCAATACACATGTCGATCCTTCGAGAAATGAAATCAGCTCACCGGAACATCTGTTGTTACCCTCGAATAGGTTCGCTGATCATTCAATATTTTCTGCGTACATCGATTACGCCCTGTCCCCTCCAACCAATGCAAATCTGTCGATCTGCACTGCCTCTTGGTTTCCTCCCGCCTTGGTGATCAATCGCTGACCGGCTTCAAGCTGTCAATCAGGAACTAGCGCGGTCCCCAACACCAGCCAATGCCGTGGCTTCTCTTAAATACATCGTCAAGGTCAGCACCTTCTGCGTTTTCGGATCGTGTTTTTAACACCAGGGGCTGGGTCCTTCCTTTCTACAACTCATCTTATCCGCGATCAACAATGCCGCAGATTATCAGTATATATATTCCAGTACCCCACGACGACAGAATGCTTCAAAACCTTATCGAAACTGTCCCCCGCAATCGCAATCTTCCCAAGTCGAGTAATTATGATTGCAATCATATTTTCGCTGTTCACCGAACGCTGATCGTGATTGCAGCGATGTTCAGTTGCTGCTGATCCGCACGAACACTAGATCTTCTCAATGTTGCTACAGACGTGCTCCCACTCTTGTCCTGCAACTCAATTAATCGCTATTTTACCCGCAGAGTATGATTTCAGTTGCTGCTGACCCCGCGCTGAAGTCGGGCCATATCTTAAGCGTCTTCGTGTTGTTACGAAGAGCGGAGACTCAGCTTCCTTCTCAATATATTTCGGTGGTAATATATTTCCTCTCGCGCAGCCACCATACCTCCAACTCGCAGATTTTCCCGTGGTTGCCCTGGAAACGAATCTCCCCCTCGCACTGTCAAGTTCAATATATATTAGTGGGGATATGTATGCTCATCTCTGTTGATCCGCGCATTGATTTCATTTCGTGGCTTGCGTGCATTACGGTGAACTGTATATGTCCGGGGGCACAATGAATTTGCCCTCTACAGATCTGCTCGCCTCGCTACAAGATGTGGTCGTCCGCCCTCTGTCACGTCGCCGATACGGTTGATCTCAGTTTATCTTACCAACCCTGGCCTCCGATATCTGCTATACCTATTCTCTCACACTCCCCGTCGGCCCGCCGCTCATGCAACGTCGCAATGAAAGGTCCTTCGCATGACGGGTTCCAGGTATGACATGCCGCCTGTCGATTATCTCAGCCACGCATTTATTCGGATGTACCGCGTATTCATTCAAATATATAGGCCACTCATTCATTCGTAAATTCTATTCAATCCAGGGTGCGATCACTCACATGAAACCAATAGTTCGGTATTCGTCGAGACAACAGTTCGGTAATTCATCAAACATCACATGCATCACAGTCATTCCGAGTAGGCGAACTGTTGAACTGTTCAGGCTCGAAATTCTTGTGATTGAAAAATCTATCATGTCAATTACCCCAGTCCTGTCACTCTTCTATTCTCTCAGCTCTGATCCATGGGGTCCTTGCTATCATGGTGGGTGGCTCTGTTTATGTTTATTCCTTGCTCTGGATGAATTTATATCTAACGTATCTCATTCGTGGTCCCCTGGTCGTCACATCGTGCCCAGTCGGTTCGTCAGTTCGTAACTGATGTGGTTACCTTCTCTCTTGATCTAATTTTGATTTTGCTCTTGCTTCCCTCCCTCCGACGTTCCGGCTACGGACCCACTGCCTCTCAATTGAGACTGAGACGACCCATATTTTTCCGGCACGGTTCAATACCGGATAGGTATCTCAGCTGACCATGCGTACTTGTCTAGCGCATGGGCATACACAGTTCCAAGCTCCCGCAGGCACGGACCAAACATTTGATCTAGATTGTACGTCTTCGGCGGATTCGAACCACCAGCAATGGTTGAGCCCATTGGTTCGGAAGCGTGAGTTATCCATTAAATCCCAGAGAACCTGCCCGCCTCTGCGCATTTTCTTGGTCAGTATACGTATCTCTGGCGTCCGATTCGCTTCACACTGTCATTCACGCAACAGTTCGGAATTTGTGGGGAGTCATTTAAGTGAAAACCAATTACTCAAAGCTGACTTGCCTTCGGGTGCACATCTAGGACGAGTTGCAATGGAAAACAAATTGGCAATGCGAAGATGGATCAGCAGGTGAGGGAAAGGGACGCACCTTGCGATATACTAGCATAATAGGGGCGTATCGGCGTTCAGTGAGAGTAGGACCTAACCAAGCCAAGCCAGCGAGGAAAATGAAGCGAAATGAAGCGAATATTACTAACCTCGAAGTACCTGTCGATTGTAAAGGGCTCCAAAGCACATACGATCTTGCACCAACGAAAATCAGAGCAAGTATCTGAGCGAGGAATCGACCGTCAGTCAAGGAAGAAATGCATGTTCCATAGTTTCGGACTAGAAACACGTGCCACGGACCTCAATGGCGTTCAACTGTAAGGTCGAGTGAGCGAATGAGTAAAGGATTGGGCAATAGACAAGCCACGCACCGAATCTGCTGAGCAGCCTACTCCCGGCTGAAAGTCGGTGCACCTCGTGAATCACTCACCTTTACAGAAAGGGTTGGCCGAGACATCGGCCGATCAGTCTTTTCTGAATTTTCCGTCTTCTATTCTCTCAAAGGACTCGTTCTCACTCACTGAGAGGATAAGCAGCCCGATGGGGTCATGGAATTGAAGGTAATGTACATACATGTGTGTATTCAATGCAAAAAGAAAGACTCAGTCGGAGGTAAAGAAGAAAAGGGTAGGTAGGTAAGGGACCGCATCAAAATTTGAGAGGGGATGCGCGTGCAAAAGGAAGGCAAAGAGAAAGGGGGGAAGAAGGGGATAGATATATTGGGAGGAGGAAAAAAGAAGGGTAAAAAAACACACCTAAAACCTACAGAGCGCACGGCGAAGGGCGGGTCCTCTACCCATGCAGTAGGGTTGTGATGCAAGAGAGTCGTCACGGGGTGGCTAGCGCGTGCGTGGGGGAGACCATGGCGAGGGTCAGGGCATCAGGGCATCAGAGGGAGAGACAGACCTTGGAGGGAGAGCAAGACGGATGGAGTAGACCAGGGAGGGAATTCAACGAGAAGGCGAAGGTATAAATGAACACGGCATCGGCGTGGACGAGCGCGGGAGCAGAATTGAGCGCAGTGAGGGCCGTTGGTGGCGTGGATCAGCATGGCAGCGGTGTGGATGAGCGCAAGGCGGCGATAAGCACGGTGGCGGCGTTGAGTACGGAGCTGGCCGAAGACGTGCAGGGCATGGATGGGCGCGGGGACGGCGTGAATGGGCGCAGGGTTAGCAGCGGCCTAGTCACCGTCACGGCGGGGTGGTAGCGGCGGAGTAGCATAGGACAGGTGGGGGCGTAGTGTAGGACGTAGTGTGGTAGCGTCGGAGGCGATAGGAGCGTAGTGTGCAGCGTAGGGGATGGACGGCAGAGGCGAGCGGGCGGCATGGGCGGGGCGGCATGGGGTCGTGGGACGGGCAGTGGTGTAGCATGAGGCGGGGCCATAGCGCAGCAAATGGCAGACATTGGAAGAGAGTGGGAGGGCGGGCATGGCGTGGAGGTCAGGGTTAGGTCATGGTCGTTGTGTGACGTAGTGTTGGCAAGCGAGAAGGTGGCGCCACACGCGCGCAAACAAACGCGTTGTGTGGACGCGGCGGCAGGCGTGGGAAGGCGGGACGGTGTTGGAGGGAATTGGTAGGAACCGGCGTTCGCGTTTGGTATGCGTCGGGACGGATCCGCAGAGCGGGCCGGTAGTCGCGGGAGCGTCCGTTTGGAGAAGTCATGTGTCACGTACCGAGACGCGACTTCACGCGTCGAGGACCGTGTAGAGGACAAATTATTTGTAAGGTTGTCAGAATGCGCTGAATGTATCACTCCACCTGCCGGAATTTTTTTTTCGATGAATTTCCAGGCAACTCAAGCACTGAATCCCGAGCCTGTATGGCCGAATTCGGGCGAAACAGCGCTACGATGTGAGAACGGTTTGAAGCCAGGCCCTAATATTTTTTCCGAATACATTCTGACAGCCCTAGAACAATGTTCTTCACGCTATTGTTGGAAGTCACGTCAAAGAGCTCAACGACGCGTAAAATAAATGACTTTTTTGGTCGTGCATCGACCATCAATCTGTGATAAGCCTGGACGCCGCTTATTCGACGCGGTAACTAACATACTGTGGTGAGCGAGGAACGAGCTGGTATCATCACAGTCACTGCGTTTTCCGGGAAATATCCAAGGCATGGACAGGCGGGAGGATTACTAAAATCTGCCACTTATCCACGAGGCGGCGACTTTAGCTGTGTACGGAGGGACAGACCGTAGGATAGATAAATAATCCTCCTTGTCCATGGTATGGGATAGGTGGATGATCCTGGTTTGTAACAGGATGGACACATCATTTATCCCGCCTAGCATCGTATGGACAGATTACCTGTCCTAGCTCGGTCAGGCTGGGTGCAGAAGACATGTCCCGTCCACTCTAGGATCTAGGTTAATGTAATACTAATTCCAACCTCAAGTCCCCCAAGCAGAATAAAAATTCTATTGGAAAATAAATTTGGAATGGATAATTGAAGGTGAAATCAACCCCTTGAGCGTCGACCTCGTACGCCGGGCATCTCACACAGTACAGCCGCAATATTAGGGTCCGCGAGTCATTGGCAATGTGCAGGAAAACCTCTGCAACTCAGGTACCGGCCTAGAAAACATTGACAATGAAGAGAAATAGCCAAAAAGCACTAGGATGTGCATACCCAAACGGACATTCGAAACAATATGTTGCCGTTCACATACCATAAGGGAGGCTTCCGACTTCATGGAATTGAACTCGGAAGATTTATAGGCAAGCGGACTTTTCAACAATGCGCGCGGTACCAGAATTTGGAGAGCCGAATTGGACTGCACCGAGCCATGGGAGACCAAGAGAAATAGCAGCCCACGGACAGAAAGGTGGCCAGTTCCTTTGTCGATGGATGCGGACAAGTAGGGTGTTTGGGCTAGATGTTCTGTCCACATGTGGATTGATCGAGGGACCCGCACTACTCTCTGTAGCCCTGTTCCTCTATTATTTCTTTACATTTACTCTTACTCAACTACTGTCTCCCCGCCATCGCGCTTAACTCATTACCCAACCTCACAGCCTTGCTCACAGCACCCCGTATCCGCGCCCCTACCTACGTACACCTACTCCTCCCGACTCCATCCTTGCCGCTAGTTTACTCCATGTCTTATGTACTGTGCCACATGGGCCCCTCGGGGCCTGCGCGCACGTTACAGCTGTTTGCACAATTGATGACAGTCGGCGTGAAAAAAAAACAAGAACAAACTTTTTGACTCGGGCCACTGTAGCCTCATTTTACTCCCTCTGATCCGATTTCAGAAATTTTTGCCCATGTAGAACTCATTTTTATATGTCTATGTATGCGTAGACGAGCTTGGAGGACCGGAAAACCATTGTCCCGATGATCCGCTGATTCCCCGACTCGCCGGACGGTACTGCAACATACATGCAAATAGCGCGCGGTTCCTCTTCGCTTCTCCTTCTTGCTCTTTCTTGCTCGTCCCCATGCTCTCTCCTCGCTCTTCAGGTCGCAAACGAAAACTGTCTGAACGTGCCGCTGCAGCCCTGGACGATAGCGACTCTAACGGTCCACCAACACCCAAACCAAAAAAGGCAGCAGGTCAAAAAGCAGTACCCGCCGCCGCAGCAATTTCAGCTCCCAGCTCTTCTAAGAGTCACTCAAAGTCCTCGACCTCTCGTTCCTCGGCTCCCAAACCACCCAACGAAAAGTCAAAACAGAACGTCCATATTGAAACAGACGAAAAACCAGATGACGATGCGCCTCGCAATGACGAAGAGGAGGCTGTGAATGACGGGATCAAAGGCGACGCTAGCGACGAGGATAGTGATGATGCGAACAAGGATAGTGATCAGGATAGTGACGAGGAGGGAGACGGGGAAGGCGGATCTCAAGATGCGGGAGATGATACCGATGAATACGAAAGCACTTCACCTCCAGAAAAACGAAGCAAGAAGCAGAAAATAGTTCCCGTTGTAGAACCAGGTCTTTTCATAACACTTTATAATTTTTTGACCCGTAATTAACGCGTGTATAGAAGTCGAGATTGACTTCACCCTGTCCCTCTTCTCACCCACCGAATGGCGTAAACCCGCCAAGAAGCGACAGGCTGCCCATACCGGCTACATGACTCTAGCATCCACAACCTCGCTATCAACTTTTGATCGAAAACTATCCAGAAAAATTAGTTCCTTGACAGGCTTGACAATCACGGCTGACGACCTCGGTGTCGACACCCATTTCGTTGTCCCTCGCCACATCCCAGTTCCGGTGTTGTTAGATGACCTCAATGCTTACAAACATATGCTGAAAGCGCCCTAAAATGCAAGGATCCTAACGTGCAGCTTAGTATCAAGGTCGACGTAAGTTGGATTTAATTCAGTTTCCTTCCTTAACAATTGAAACATTACCAGGACTTAGACGGAGATGAGGAAAAGCCCGCGAGCGATCCCAAACCGGGCAAGAAAACGAAAAAATCCAAAGTACGTAATAGTATTCAACAACGATTCAGCCTGACATTTAGCAACTCGTAAGATTCCCAGCGAGAACGATATCTCTCCTATCAATATGGCTATCAATCAAAAGATTGCCGTCCTCCGAGCAAAGTGGGCTTGTAACGCGAACGATGGTAGCGACTATTGTTGGGTGTCGCCAGAAGACAAGGAACATACCACTTGGCCATGCACATTTCACCATGTGGTCGGCCGCATCGGTACGTATTCAATCTCTCAGAATTTGCAGGGGCTGATGTCGGGTTGTGAACCAGGTCAAAGGTGACTGTGACGACGACACCCCACCTAATCACAAAATCTTCGAGACCAAGAGCAACCGACAACTCGCACCCCTTTCCCTTCTCCAGCGCCGCGCCGCCGCCAATCAGCCCGTCGCTCCGCCTGCCCCGTGATCAATAACATTTTCCCCGAAGCACTGATTCAACGTCTCTTGAACCCCAATGCCGTCGCCGAAGTTCCCGCTGCTCTCCTTTGCTCACCATCCTCCTCCCCTCCACCATGAACCCATGCTCCTTCCTCCAAACACGAAGGTCGGTGCCGGCATAACAATCCCCGCATTCTGCGACCTTTATGATCTTGATCCGTCAATCCGCGACAAGTTCCACGCGCACGGATTCAAAATGCAGATGTATTTTATCTTGTGAAGCTCTCGGAGTTGAAGGAGATGGACTTCAAGGTGGGGGAAATAGCTGAGCTTCAAAATGCCGTGCGTCAATGGGCTGTTTCGTTATAGCTACTTAGTATTGTTTTTTGTTGAATTCTTGATAGACGAAACTTTGCATTGTACTAGAAATACAAATCACTCGCATGTAACTTATACTCTAGAAATAACCCGCATGCATGAAATAGCCTTCTGCGTCTTGCGGCGTGATTATTTCCATCGCAATTTTCATATCAAAGATTAGTGATGCTCCTGTGGAGGCAGAAAAAATATCGGAATGACGACGAATGAAGGCCTTGATCTTGGAGAATGCTTCTTCAATCGGATTGAAATCAGGGGAATACGGGGCAAGTATTCAATTCGGATACCTGGCGACAAGTTAGCGAACAGTTGACAAGCAAATCAATCACACGCACGAAAACGTTCGGCAAGCTCCAGGATCTCCTCACCGTGATGGATTCGCGCATTGTCCATCACGAGGACAGACAACGGACCCGGGAACGGGGTCGTAAGTGGCATCTGTAAAAAGTGAGAGACAAAACAAATGCAGGGAAAAAAGGACTGACGACCTCATGCTCTATGAATTCAAGATAATCTACCCGCTTCATTGATCCCTCAACAACTTTGTTGGCCATCATACCGTCGACCGTCAACAGCCCAGTCCCCGTGAGACGGGTTCCACGGACAAGTTTCTCCCTTTTCCGTGCTCGCCTCCCCTTCTTGGCTCTGCCATAGTTTCGACTGTAGGTTCGATCATTCTTCGATGTCTCGTCGAGAAAGCCGAGGTAATGTGCGGGTATTCGGTCATGCGACGGACAAAATCCATGCGGACTTTCTCGTTTCGTTCGGCAGCAATCTTCTTGAGCTTCTTTCGGGAGACGCCGAGACGTTGCAGTTCACGGAAGATGGTGGTGAAGTGAACAGATATGTAGCGATTCGTCTTTAGGAGGTTCAAGAGCTCTCGAGAAACCAATCGGGTCGAAGATTGACAAGACGCAAAATGTAATCGATATCATCTCGATGGAGAAGGCGGCGGCGGCCCGATTGACCACTCTTAGGTTTTTCTACCCATCCGTCTCCCTCCACAGCTTCCGAGTCCGCCAGAAAGTCGATTCGGAAAATCCCACTATCTCAAGAATGTCGGAGAGCGGCAGGATATCACGTTCGAAGAGGTTCATGGCGCCAGCTTGACCTGCCAGTGTATGGTGCGACCAGGCATGATTGGCAAGAGTGATATAGATACAACAAATTGTGAGTTGAGCGCGAGCAAGAGTAGGGCAAGACGAAGAAGCGAAGAGGACCCGCGCGCTGTTTGCGTGTATGTTGCAGTACCGTCCGAGTCCCCGGGAATCAGCGGATCATCGAGACAACGGTTTTCGCCTCCAAGCTCGGCTACACATACATAGACATAAAATGAGTTCTACAGGTGCAAAAATCTCTGAAATCGGATCAGAGGGAGCAAAATGAGGCTACAGTGGCGAGAGATCAAAAGTTTGTTCTTGTTTTTTTTTCACGCGACTGTCATCAATTGTGCAAACAGCTGTAATGGAAATTGAAATGAAAAATGAAATGAAAAAATCATTCTGTCCATGCCGTCGCCAGTTTTCATGCTCACCAGATGATAGGTAGGCAAGACATATGGGTCGGCAGGATATATTGACGATCCTGGCTGTCCACCCCCTGGGATATTTCCCCCAAAACGCAGCGAGTAACTGTCTAGAGAGACTAAGAGCCGACAGCGAGCTACAAAAGAGGTAGCGCGCATGGTGGGAAGGTGTGTAGCGTGTGGCGTGTAGCACAGCTGGAGTGGGACTGAATTGTACGGGGTGGAGACTGGGGTTTTTCATTTAAATCAACAGGGGGTGTGACGCGTGACCCGCTCGACAAGGCAACAGCAGTCGAATTTTGTCAATTTTCGCGTAACACCCCCAAAAATTGCGACATTCTCACGAAATTTTCATCTTCTTGCAGTTTTCAGGCGGTTTTGAGGTCTGCGTGACAGCTTGGAGGTCCAACAGAGGCTCGGGTGACGGGTGACCGCGACGAAAATTCGTCCTCGACAGGGGGGTGCGTGATGCGTGACTGTCAAATTTCAATTTGAATGAAAAGCCCCAGTATCTCAGGAAAAGCCGAGATGTGCTGCGGGTGGTGGGTGCAGCACAAGGGTGCTACACAGGCTGGCAGCAGGAATGGTAGGAGAGGGTGTAGCGGCTGGCTGCAGAGGAGGGAGGTAGCTGGGTCGCAGTGGCTTTCGTCAGGCTTAGGGCTGCTGACCCGAACCGTAAAAGACGGCAATACGGCTTCCGTAATACGGCACCCGTACCGTCCCGTCGCCCCTTCCACCCCACCATTGGACGGGGCGGGTTTTGCCGTACCGTACGCCATTACGGCCGTCGGAAATACGGCCGTATACGGCGTTGAAACCGTATTTACGGCACCCCAAAGTTATGTCCAAATGGCCGGCAATTGAATTGAAATCAACAGAACTGGGACGCAACTCACCGAAAGGACGGCTGAAACAATTGAAAGGGACCATTTGATAGACGGGACACTCGGCATCGGGCGGCATTACCCTGATGCCGGCATTGCCGTGCCCTGCCAGACTTGGCGAGTTGATGTTTTTCTCGTGTATCCCAGCTGACTCTAAGTGCAGTGGTTCCAAAAATTCAACTGTAATGCAGCAAATTGATGTGATCTCGGGCTTTCCCAGACACTGCTGCCAAAACGATGTGCTGGTTTGGAGTAGTAGTGACCTTCGTCACTTCGTTACTTCGCTTAGGAGCGAGAAAGTTCGTGAGTTTGATGGGAAAGTGTGAAACTTCGTCATTTCAACGAAATTCTGAGAAAGCTCGTCACTTCGACTAAATTCTGGTGAAAGCTCGTCACTTCCGCACGCGCGCGTGGTCAGCGATGGTGTGGCGGCTGTGCATCTTACCTTTCGTTCCTACCAACACCACCATCGCGTCCCGCCCATTCCCCCCACCCGACGCTCAACAGCGCGACAATTGCCGACACGATTTCGGGCACCGACATCGGCGATGAAAAGATTCATACGCAGGAAATATGTGTCGCAATCTACATAAGCATTTTTTGCCATCTGACGCGCCAGCCAACAGATGACCGCCATTCACCGTAAATCATCGGTCAGCGGCTTTTTGGTGCATCAAGACGTGTATTAATGCATCGCTGCTGGATTGAATCACAGTCGCCAGCCTTCAGTAAGAACAACTTGAAGGTTCTACATCATGTCCCGTCTCGCTCGGGGGGCGCAACAATGCCGACACAGTACTCGGGAGCCGGGCTAATGGTTTGGTGGACTTGGATTGCGATGAGGGGCCTTCTTCCCATCGAATTTTTTGGCACTCCTTCTTGCTGCATTTTATCTCTTGCGAGCACTGGGGGTACGCGTGGAGATCAGTTTCAATACTTTTATGTGAGTCATTTCACTGTTTCTTCTATTTCCTTTCCCTTCACTGCGAGAGTCGACGTCTCCCATCGCGCTGTGATCACTGTGCGCAACTTTTTATCGCACCCGCGAGCGGGCTGACACTGTTTGTTATGTGGCTTCTTAAACGACAGAACAAACTTTCGCATTTTCATGGATGGCGATTGCAAACCTTGCTTAACACTGTCTCGTTCAATACTCTGTTGGCAGTGCATGACCGTGCCGCGCCTCCCGCTGCATGACCCGTTCCTACGTGTTTATATGTATAATATTTTACTATTTACCTCCGACACTGTGCAGACGTGCGCTCCCCTATGGACGTTTGCGTATGCTTTTTTTTTTTTTTACTTCGCTTTAGGCTGATATGCCACTCATAGACATTGTATCTCCGAGTTGCTCCCCTTCAGGCTTCGTATCAATTGTGTGCGCGAAGAGTGAGATGAGCGCCTACTGTTTACTCTCATTACGTCTAGCTAGCTCTGCATCGTCTAGGTCAATATATTTAAAGCTTCGGGACCCTTGCGTGTCCGAAGAGTGAGCTCTCAATTGTCGAGATCTGTCGCGCACTTTAATTGCTTCATTTCCTAACATACTGCACATTCAA
>JARJLF010002436.1:0-38678 GCA_029378395.1 Mycena leptocephala
AGCTAATCGTCTATAGGCTACCCACAAGACGCCGATACAATGAACTATTGTTAGCCAACTTAGAAGTCCAGATACATCGGACAAGCCTGAGGGCCGGGATCTTTTGGGCTTTGGTCACGAAAAGCGCCTAGGCACTCCAATCATTTGCGGTTTGCAGCAATCGTTATTTAAACGCGCCTTTATTCGGTTTTCGTCGGCCGAGCAAATTGAACCATGGTTGTATTTTCTTTTCCAACCGAACTCTCCCACAGACCGATAGACTCGGGAATGGCTACAGTGGTCAGTTATTAATTTGCGAGTAAAGGACAAATTCCGCTTCTGACACTTGTTTCAGGAAGTATCGCAATGGGATACCCAGACAGCTGGAAAGGTAGCCTCCGTCCAAGTCGATGGCTTGGCGGATCGCATTTCAGCGTCAGCAGCGTCCCGGTGCATATAAAACGAACCTCTCAACTCTTTGGACCACCAGAAGTTCAATCCCTCTGACCTGTGAAGGTGAATCTCTTTAGATCTCTTACTTTCATCGCTCATCGAATCGCTAGATTGAAATCTTGACCGAGTCCCTCCTACTCCCACCAACACACTTCAAATCCAGAATCATGTAAGCCCCTTGAGAGGGATATGCCCGCGACAACCTTTCTGACAATTTGCAGGGTTAAATTCACAGCTCTCATCGCCCTTGTTGCCGCACTTTCGACCGCCAACGCTGCTCCCGCCAATGGCACCGAGGTCACCCCACCCGTCGCGAATCTCGGGATCAACTGCCGCGGCAGCAGCAACTGTGGTTTGACCACGGTGGGCGGTATTGCCAACAGGTTGGTCGAATACATTCAGCAGATCCCCGACGATGCCTGGTACGACAATGGCCAGCACATCGCGTGTTACGACTTCATATGCGCGTTCCTGCAGGGGACGGGTGGAACGTGGGGCAGCATCCTCAAGCAGCTTGCACCCTACATCCCCGACCATGGGTGTACAGCTTGCGGAAGTGTGCCCTATTACTTCCCACAGGGCGACAACAATGTGGCGGACGGACAGTTGACGTTCAACTACGTGGATAATTCTTGCGACAATGGCCTCTGCCGAGGGGAAGGGATCTGCTTTTAGACTACCTACTTTATTGTACTAGTTTGGTGTCTTCAGCTTTGAACTCCGAGTCGTCAAATTTCGCTGAACATGGCTGCCTGTGAAGTGCAACATCTATTAGGTGCATTTTATAAGGATAACAAAATTATACATTAATTGAGCTGGAATATGGTGTTTGTGAAATTTTGGCTCGTTGTAAGAGCTCCGGGCAGAAATACATTGGCATCCAAAATATTTTCTCCGGTCAAAATGTAATTCTCGTGTAGTCAGTCTAGATGTGTCAGTCTAGATGTGGGGTTGGTTTGAGTTGAAAATTCTTACATATTATTAGCGAAGGAACGAAATGCTTTCTCAAGGTCGAGTATCTGTATGAATTTTGGTGATGAAGCGTCAAATGGACGGCCATACCATTTTTTGAGAACTGACATGAATAAAATTTATTAGACCAGGCTTCAGTTTTCGTGCAAAAACGTTCGGCTAAAAAGAGAATGGACAAGTATTTATGAGACAATTTTCAAAACAAGGACGTACATGTAAAGCGTATTACAGACACTTGAGTGAAATTATTTTATTCTTTAGGTTGGGCAGCGTCCAATTCCTCCGGCTGTTTGACAGAGGAGAATGAAGGTGCGCTATGAATGCGGGCGAAGATTGGACAGGAATTTGTGGGATGGCAAGTGGACGTCCAGGGTCTCGAGCATAGCATCTACGAAGGAAAAACATTGCGCCCAATCGTCAAATGCATCCCAGACTTTGATGGAGAGGGCGCGCAAGGGAGGTGTCGACCGGCAAAGAACGATGCAAGGCACTCTGGCCTCACAGATTTTGATTCTTCGATGTTCGATAGATGGAGGGAGAGAAGAGCGGGCAAATTCAGATGGTCAAGAATGAAAGAGGGTATCGACAGAGCCTGAAATTGTGAGGGACTGCAGGCGGTGATGGTGATTACTGGGGGCGGATCACCAAGATCGTAGAAGAAGAAATACTTTCTTTAAATTTGGAGCCTTGATGAAGAGGTCTAAGTCATTGATTTTGTCCTCAATTGCGTCAAAGGAAACAAATAACCAGACAGTGCAATCAAGTCCATCAAGTTCCCGCAACTGAGGGGCGTTGCGAAAGATGGCAGTTATAGAAGGATCGTAGTCGGAGTATTCTTGATCACCAAGGACGACCTGTCGAAGCAGTGGGACGTCGACCGAAGCCAATTCGAGCTGACGTCCCTGAAGCAGCCGCCGATAGGTCAGCGATACAATCGACAAGAACGTCTGCATATTCGAAAATCAATGTTAGAGCATAGAGTGTTGCGCGTGCCAACCAGCCAAACAATATTTACATGGTTATTAACTCTCCATTGGTTTTGCTGCAGATTTGCGCTGGAACGCGTTGAACGGGTGGATGGAACGCGATTGACGCGTCGCGTGTGGTGGTCAGTTGCAGGTGTTTGACCAGCTGATGGCCGAGCGACCGCCGCTGATTCAGACTTGCCTTATTTGGGGGGGTAGGTACCCCGTGGGAATATATCCACGATACGGAGATCAAACACCTCTTGCAACCAGCAGTGAAAGATATTTGTCCACCGGTATTCGGACTTCCTCGAAGGTGAATTCGGATTCAAAGAAAATTTCATCTGTCAAGCAAAGCGAAAGCCTTATGGCCCAGAGCGAAGCAGTACGATCTCCCTCCATGCACGACAGCAGCTCAAAAAGACGGCAGGCGCACGGCATTTGGATGGTATGAAAGAGTGCAGTTTGTCCCATTTTGTCCTCCCGAAGCTCTTCAAGCCCTTCGATGGTCGGAAGGTACATGAAAAATATGTAGGCCGTAATCTCAACGGGCAAGGTCAAGCCAGTCGCAGTGGCGTCAAGTTCGCTCTGTATAGCAGCTTTATCGCGTTCGAGTGCATCCAGGGCTTCTCTGAGTCCTGCCAGCATCCCGACTTCCGACTCTGACTGGTGCAGCACTGGCATATCTCATGCCTGGCATCGGCAGTACTGCCCGTTTCGTTCTACGATCGCAGATGGGTGTACGTACTACAATCTGTTAATCGAGTCGTCCACCTAGCGCGTTTACTCACGCTGACTGAGATTAATCTCATTGGAAGCAAATTGGAAGACAAGATGTCCCTATGTCTCTTTACCCGAGCAGCCGACACTAGTAGTACACGGAAACCAAACGGAAATTCCGAGATCGCTGACTGAGACTGTAGCCGCGCCGCTGAATAATGACTGCAGTTATCCCTATAAACGGTTCCAGGGAACCCTTTCAAGGCACAATGTCTCCAAGCATCCTCGTCCTCGGTGCCACGGGCGTCAGCGGCCTCGCCTTCATTCAAGTCGCGCTCAGTCAACCAAATCCGCCAGCACTCACGCTCTATGTAAGATCACGCGCCAAACTCCCTGCAGGCATCGAAAAGCAGGCACGCGTCGTAGAGGGCAGTCTCACGGACGAGCACGCGTTATTGGACGCGATGGAAGGTGTTGACGTGGTCGTCAGCCTCTTGGGAGCGTACATATCGCTCAGCGCGTTCGTTTTCCGCACAACGACCACGGTATATCTTTTGAGCTTATTTTTCGTTCGAAATTGCTGACTTGTCGCGCAGCCCATCGCGGACGCGTTCCCTGGCATACTTTCCGCGATGCGGGCCAAGGGCACCAAGCGCATCTTCGCACTGTCGACGCCGTCGTTCTCTCCCGACCCATCTGAAGTGTTCTCTCTCCAGTGGACGATGTATGGGCTCATGCCGAAGGTCATGGTGCCGCAAGGGAATGCGGAGATGGTCGCGATAGCCAAGGCGGTTGCTGCCGCGGACGACCTCGACTGGACCGTCTTCCGTGTCCCGCATCTCACCGAGAAGGAGGCGGATTTGTCGGTGGCCGCGGGCCTGCTTGGCCCCGATTTCAAGGGTACTTTCGACCTGAGCAGAGCGAGTATGGCTGTGTGGATTCTCAAGGAGATAGAAGAGAGGCAGTGGGTAAAGAAGGCACCAATGCTTTCCAATTATTGATTCGAGTACGAATGCTGTTGGTGCCTTTCTAAGTTTCTTGAGGTTTTTATAAATATGTATGCACCAAAATTATTGTTGATGAAACAGTTGCAGAGTGATCGATTTTCACTTGGTAGCGTCCAATATAAAATCGCGGAACAATGTCGGAAAGTCCCCTCCAACAGGAATCGCATGCCCTGACCAACTATCAGTTTCGGTTCAAATACATGTCGAAATACACACCTTCATCATGACGGTAGACTACGGAATTGCTGCACTTTTGCTGGAGCTCGATAGTCCGGGCAGCTCGAACGATGGTGTCCCCATCGTCAACAGCTAAGAAGAGATCAACACGACAAAAAAACCCAAACAAACGACGACTTACTATGCAAGGTGGGGATGTCGGGAATCCCGTATATTTCTGCGTGAGGAGAAGTATGGGAGACGAAGCCTTGAGAAATCAACTCAATATGATATGTACCCACGAATAGTAAAAAAAAGTAGCCAACCTGAGCAGAATATGCCAAACTTGAAGTCCTGCTTCTTCGTAGGCTTGAAGTCCGGGACGCGTTCGGGGTGATTAACCTGTCAATTCTCCGTCAGATATCAAGTACACGCTCGCAACAAGAACATACCATCGACACCAAAAGCGCCGCCATCGCACTGCCCTGTGAAAGTCCGATGATGCCGTCGTATTGGCGCTCAGAGAGCTCAGTCGACCACCACTTTACGACGTCGTCCCAGCGGCTATCGTGGCGCGAGGAGTCGAGCTCGAGGCTCTGGCCGAGGAACCACCAGGGTCTGGAGGAGGAGGGAAAGGCGGAAGCCGCCATTGGAGGGCCTTCCACGTAGTGCAGGATCGCGACACCGTCGAGGGCATCGCGGAGCTTCCGCGTGTTGTGCGCGACTGTGGCAGCCGACTGGACGTAGCCGTGAAGCAGTGGTTAAAGGCGTAGGCAATAATACGCCAGATGAAGAGGATAAACCCACCGACGATATTCAACATGAGGAAAGACGTTGGTAGGAAGTCAAGCTCTGGGATTTGATAGGGGACAGGGCACAGGTCCTTGGCTTTTATTTCTTTTGTGTAAGAATCAAATCCAGTTAAAACCACTGTTCCCGGACATTTTCCCGTTACTGACAGACTAGAGATAGCCGGAACGCCGTGTCGCCGTGGACCGTGACCGTGGCAGACCGTACTTGAAGAAAGCGTCGTTGAAAAATCACAGCTGGAGGGTAGGCTTGAGCTTCCTCTGACCGCTGGACGCGACCTCAGGCTCAGGGAAGCGAGTCCTTCGCTTGCGATCAATTTTCACGGTCGAACTTGGTTGCAGTGGGGGTGGGTGGAGACGAAATTTGGTGGCAATTCAGCAGCTTGAAACATGGACCTGAGAAGGACGAGTAGCACACAGAGTCCGAGGAGACGGTATTCATCACGAAAAATACTCCTAGTGACTCTTTCATGCCCTTCAAAACCCGTCATCTTAAAATCCAGAGATATAAGGGCGGACAATGCTTGAGACAAATAGGGAAGGGCCGCATGAACGAAAAGGCAACCGAACCTTGGATGTTGGTGTTGGAAGCTCGCCAACCAACGACTCGGGCTCGGAGAAGAGACAAATTGATCCGATTAACGCCGATCTCACCTTTTCTCTTTTGTGATCGCAACCCCGTAACCTGTCCCTCATAAATCTCCATTGGCATGGAATCTTAAGCTAAAATACATCCATTCAATGCGTTCAAATATTTTCAGATTTTTCCGGGATCTGTGTGGAACGAAATGGATACCCGGAGACTCACGGCGTGTATTTTTTTCGGCTGCTGTCGCAAAATCTCCTCATCCCTGTAGCCAGAAGATTTTATAATATGCTAAAATATAACTCTCAGATTTTTGGAAGAGGAGAGAGGCGAAAATTTGAGTTCGCCATTGGTGAATCAGAGGAACTCCGATAGTAATCGAGTCGTCCACCTTTTCTGAGTGAAACTGTCTTTGTCAGAAATTGCCCGTTCACCCGCTGCCGACGTCCGATTATAGATTTTTGTGGCAGCTGCCTCTTTGTCGATTGGCTGAATAATGCATGTAATTATTCCCTATGTAGATCTCCTGAAAAGATACAATGTCCCAGGCAAACCTTTTCATAATACAATGTCTCCCACTGGCAGCATCCTCATCCTCGGCGCCACAGGCGCAAGCGGCCTCGCCTTCATCCAATTCGCGCTTAGCCAGGCAAACCCGCCCTCGCTGACCCTCTATGTGCGGTCGCGTGCCAAGCTTCCTGTAGGCATCGAAAAGAAGGCGCGCATCGTAGAGGGCAACCTAACGGACGAGCGCGCGTTATTGGATGCCCTGGAAGGCGTCGACACTGTTGTGAGTTTATTGGGCGCGTATGTGACATTCAGCGCGTTCATTCTCCGTACCACGTCTACGGTATTCAAGCTCTTACCTTTTTTTCGTTTATAATTGCTCACTCTATCGCGCAGCCGATCGCGAACGCGTTCCCGGGGATCCTTTCTGCAATGCGGGCCAAGGGCGCGAAGCGCATCTTCGCGCTGTCTACGCATGCGTTCGCTCCCGACCCGTCTGAAGTGTGCTCCCTTAAATGGTCGATTTATCGGTTCATACAGAAGGTTGTGTTACCGGAAGGGAATGCAGAAATGGTCGCGATAGCCAAGGCAGTTTCCACCGCAGACGACCTCGAATGGACTGTCTTTCGCGTCCCGCATCTCACCCAGAAGGAGGCGGATCTACCAGTGGCCGCAGGCCTGCTTGGCCCCGATTTCAAGGGTACTATCCATTTGAGCAGGGCAAGTATGGCTGTATGGATTCTCAAGGAGATAGAGGAAAGGCAGTGGGTGAAGAAGGCACCAATGCTTACCAATTATTAACTTGATCATTTCGGTTGTTTCCATACCTTCTTCCTAATTTGCTTGATGATTTTACCAACTCTTTTGTTGAGGGAGGGGGTTCCCACTTTGTGCCGAAACTTGATCCAAGCATTGTTGCACGAATCAGCGCTAGAATGATCGATTTCATGATAAAGGAACCGGTGTTTAAAGTGAACGAGGGAAATAATCAGAGCCTTGACGAGCCGGCTTCCAAACTTGAAATATAAACCTGGGAGCAACCAGAGCAGCTATTGCAGTTCGGGGTGGAACAAGCTCATTGCAACAACGATACTGGGGCCGGTAACATCCAGGAAAGATGTAGAGTATGTTGCAAAATAAATGGGACCCAGCGTGACAAGCCGACCACGCTAACAGTGGACTCAAACGAGCTCAGACGTAGTTTCGGAGGCTTAGCGTCGTTGGACCCTTAGAAACAGCCTTGTATGGCGTCTTGCGACCAGTACGGCGATATTTGGCGGCCATTTGACAAGCTCGTGAATAAGCATGCGAGATGAATCGATAGGTTCCATTCGCCAAACCTCTGCCTGGAGATGTGTGGAGGTTGTGAAGGAATGAATCGGGTTTGGCAAGCGAGTTGATCCATCGATTGGAATCACTGATCCCGCCTCTGTCACCGTCACGGTGACCGTCACGGGTACCGGACTCGTTCACTTCCAGTCACTTCATGACCCTCTGTCAAACTGTCGCCCGACAGTACATTCAAAACCCAGGACTCAAGATACCCAATGTTCAGTGTTAGTGCTGCCGCGGCTCGGCTACGGCTGGCTCGGCTCGGCTTTTGATGGCTTCGGAGCCATCACGGGAAAAAGCCAGCCGAGCCATTTTTAAACGGCTGGCTTCGACGGCTTCGGCTCGCTTCCAGCTTGAGCCGCGGCTCAGGTGCATTTGAAGTTTGCATTCTCGACAGCTCCCCTGTTGATAATAAGGGCCCTAAAGCATAGCATGCACTGGACAACAAGTGTAGGCGTCCTTAGGTTGCTCCAAGTTCATCACAAAAGTCGAAACTCATGTTGGTTGTTTGTCGTGCACGTGGGCTGACACGGCTGACAGGCTGTCAACTAAAGTTCCAAAGTTATTTGAGAGGTCCGTGGTCATGCTACAGAGGACGGAAATGCATAGGGAACAGCTGGAAGGCTAGGGGATGTTCAGCCGGCTCGTAGTGCAGTCAAATTGAAGGTCTAGTAAATCTGGTGTAAGCCATTTGCAGCCACGGCTAAGCCGCGGGCGAAGCCGGCTCAAGCCGTAGCCAAGCCAACCAAGCCATCATAGCAACGGCTGGCTCAGCTCAGCTTATTTTTGGCTCGGCTCGAACGGCTAGCCGAGCTGAGCCGAGCCGCGGCAACACTATTCAGTGTCCACTGTCCAAAAAACCCGCTCAAGATTATGAAAATTTCGGAACTTATCGGAAGGGAGGAATGGTCACCGCGTTGAACTTCCTTGTTGGATTTCGAACCAAGAATCATGATATCGACATGGTGGCTGCTCTTTTGGGCTTGTGCAAGTTTCTCATGTCGATACACTGTGACTCGGAAGCTTTGCGAGTGGCGTACCCATGGCCGGCAGTACGAGCTCAGTGACCGACCTCATTTAGCAGATTGGATCCTGCTGTCAGAGGCCACGCCGCGGTTAGTCTGAAACAGAACTTCACTGATATGTACAGTTTATGTGCATCCCTTGGAACGACTATTTTCTCATCGCTCGGTATAAAGTAAGGTTACAGAACTGCACATATTCACTGGCGTATGTGTGGATGTGTGGCCCCGTTATGGGTCCACGTCTGTGGAAGGCGCTGCAATCTACTTTATACGAACTCCAATTTCCATCTCAGTGAGAAATGCCGTCCAGCCAACCGGCGAGTCTTTTCATTACATCTCATCTTTTCGCAGAGGAAGAGACTCGGGAAGCTGCCCGAGTACTTCACGAGGCCTTTGAAAAGAGTTTGTCTCGTTATTGTTTATTCCTCGCACTTGCTTCTAAGATGGATGCTTTAGAATATTTTCTACATGCTCTCGGGGGCGATCAGAGTCTCGTGGAACCCTTTCTGATGGCTCATGTCAAGGCGACCATTATCGGTGGCCAGCTTTTCATTGCAGAACTGCCTGGTACCGGAATAGTGGGTGTCGCGCTATGGTTTGGTCCGGGCCAAAAGTTTATGTCGAGGTTCGGACACACCATTTTCGTTAATTTAGCGTGGACATAACTGTTCACAGTGACGAGCAGCGCAATGCAGGCTGAACCAGACGAGATATCCTCGATGAGGTGTATAAAAAATGGTGGGATAATGTGTGATGAGTTCATTATGCTTCTGGCAATACTTTGGCTGATCCTCATTACCGCCAGTTCTTGTCTCTAGTTGACACATTGCCGGAGCAATTGTACGGACCCGGCAAAAAAATCGCTTTCTACCACTTGCAAACCTTTGGTGTTCTCCCGGAACATCAGAAGAACGGATACGGGACGGCTTGGATGGCTGCAGTCGAAGAAAAGGTCTTCTATTCCTAATTCCACACTTATTTTCCACTCATATAAGTCCTGAAGGCCAGACTTACCTCCACCGACATTGTAGTCGAAACGGTGGGCGAGACAGCGGTATGCCTATATCAGCAAATATACCCCATGCTCTATTAACACGGTCTTAGATCCCCATCTATAAGACACTCGATTTAAAGTTCTTGGGCCAGAAATTCTCAAAACACCCCACGGGGAGGCAATTGGCAACGCGTATTGCTTCAGGAAGCATTGCCATATGTGAAACAAAATGGAGCGAAATTGTTCGAACATTGTCATCTGGTTTTATGTTCAATTTTGGGTTGAATCTCGGCGTCGGCCCATTCTTTGGAAATTGGTTTCCACTCGAATTGCAGCAAAGTTCCGCTATATTTGATTCAAAGAGATTCCAAGCTGTGCCTACAAGGGTTCTCAACGCCATACTAGCACAATTAGGAATGTCCCGAGTGAGTCGGGTCACAAGGTCTGCGTATGTGTCCTTACCAGCAAGCGACTGAGAATTC
This sequence comes from Mycena leptocephala, assembly GCA_029378395.1. Lineage (NCBI taxonomy): Eukaryota > Fungi > Basidiomycota > Agaricomycetes > Agaricales > Mycenaceae > Mycena > Mycena leptocephala. The sequence goes on from JARJLF010002436.1 coordinate 9,988, forward strand.
CGGTTTGTACCCGTACCTGGAGAAACGCAGGCCAAGCTGGAGCTATTTTGTCATCTTTCCGAACCAATCATACTGAAAACCACTTTCTGTCATTGAATAACTCGCAATATTCAAAGATGTGAGACCAACTCAGATACATACTCCTCGCCCCGCTCGCTACTCACGACCTGTCCCTCCGCACCCAGCACCTCCTTCAAATCGTAATGCACCAGATAGTAACGCTGTGATGTGAGCCTGTCCGATATGTTGCGAACCGCGCGCCGCTTTCGCCAGTCAGACAGTGTATACCGGACTCTGCCTTCCAGCGGTGCAGACTCTGGAATGGAGCCCGCGGGCTCGTTCTCGGGATCCCAGCCGGTATGCACAGTCATCCACATCGGCTGCACAGGCCTGCGCTTGTCCCAGTGCTTAAAGAGGTACACAAATGCCGCATCCTTGTTGGGAATCGCATGCAGTGCTGCAACGTGGTGCGGCGCGGATACGATATATACGAAGGCCTCGTGCTCGTACGAGATTGTGGCGGGGTTCCAGTATATGGGGAGGTCGTACGAGCCCGGACCGCTGCAATAGAAGATTGAGCTCGTCGGGTCGATGGTGGTGCCGGGCGGGCTGGTAGGGGCGGGTTTGTTTGTGAGCGGCAGGTGCCAGGCGGCCGAAGAACAATGACTTACAACATCTCTGGTCTGGCCGAGATGAACAAGGTCATGGCCTCTTTCATGGAGTCTCGGTTGTCTTCGAGCCACGCTTCCCTGCGTTGCTCGACGGTGGTTAGATCAGGGTACAACTCTTCGAGTCTGAGTTCAGGGTCCCTTGGACCCAACCTAATCAAGCGGGAGGCTTCTGTTAGGCTCATACCCATGGTGAAGTCGCTCGTAGATTCCACGGTAAAAGCAATAGTGAGGGTTGAGTTGAACCCCTGTTTCAAGGCTCAATTCTCGGCTAATACCGAATGGTAGCTTACAAACCATGATAGGGGTGACACGAATATTAATCCTGCCATCTTGCAAAAAGTTTATGCTTGGACATCCGACCTTTTGTTGATGACGACCATACGCATTGTCTGACTTTTTGAGAACCAAAATCTACCGCGATGCTATAAGTTTTTGTCCCCAATTTCGACACTCGAAGAGTTGCCTTGGCGAGAATTTCCACGATAGGTACGTTTTGTCCGGGTACGGTCGAAAGACGTTGAGAACCTCACAGTGAAGATATAGGTCCCACAGAGAAGAAGCACTGGTGGACTCCAGGCAGAGTAACGAAGCTACTAGTAAGCCTGAAAAAGAAATTTCTATGCTTTCCCCAACTTCTGTACCAAAAAATTTACATTCGCGACAAGGAAATCGCAAAATTGGCTCTGAAAAGCTTAGTTTCCGGACAACCCTTGGTAGGAGCCTAATTCACCCACACTCGGCGTGCGAGGTGTGTTCAACCGTTCAACTGAAGGATAGCGAATTGATCCGATGATTGAATCACTGATGCTATTGTTTGCTTCCGGATTTGGACGAGATTTGGACATTTTTATAAAAATCTCCCAGTCCTTGGATCAAGCATACTTTGCCTTTCCCTATCCTTCGAAAAAGAAACAGGCGTTTTCTTCCCAAGTAAATTCAATTTGTAGTGTAATTCATGAAGCGAACGAGCTAGCATCCGGCCTTTAAGTTTTAGTATTCGTATTCGTATGTACGTGCGGATCGTGAGAGTAAGAAACGGACATATAGCACAGAGAGGAGGGGAGGCATGCATACAGGCGTGACGAGCGAGCAGGGCAGGAAGCGGGACCGTAACCGTAACAGGAACAGGAAACGACGACAGCGAGGACAAAGTGCAGTGCGAGAGCTTTTGAACGGTGAATGGATCGGGTCGGGTCGGTGGGTGCGGTGCGTGTACATACATATGCATATTGATTTGATTTGAACGGACTGGTGAACCTAGTAGTAGAAACGAAACACGGAGCAAGAATGTATGACGGCGGACGCGCATCAGGCCGCAGGCCCGTTGATCCCCAAACGCAGCACAAGCGCCTCGACCAGCTCGCGCTCGACACCAAACTCGCGCGCGAGCTCGCTCATGCGCGCGGCGGCATCCTTCACCCCTGCCTCCTCCTCCGCCGCGGTGGCAGGGACCGGCACGGGCTCAGCGGCAGGTGGGGACGGGGGCACGAGCGGTTCGTACGAGCGGCATGGCGACTCGGGCGGGGCGTATGTCTGGCACTGCTGTTGTTGCTGCTGCTGCTCATAGCGCGCGTGGAACTCCTCCTCGTCTGCATCCGTCTCCGTCTCGCTGCGCGGAGGCGACGGCGACGGCGCGTCAAACTCAGAGAGACCGCGCAGCTGCTGCTCAGTGAACGCTGCCAGGAAAAAAAAATTGATCAGCTCGCGGAACAAGTGAAGGAAAGAAGGAAGAACCCACCATGGCATCCAAGCGCGGTGCGCACGACCTCCTTGACCAGATCGGGGTCCGCCTCCTCGGGCGCGCGCGCGCGCAGGACCTGGATCGCAGCGAACGTGACGTCGTACAACAAATCACGCAAGCCCGCGCCCCAGAACACACGGCTGTCGCGGTCCGTGGGGAACTTGGCGAGGAGGCTGACGAGCGCGTAGAACGGGAGCCCAGGCACCTTGACGAAGCGCGCGTCCTGCGTGCGCATGAGCCAGAGCAGGTCTGTCAGGTCGGACTCGCGCATGAGGCCGCCCTCGAGGGCGCCGGGGAGCGAAGGCCCGGCGACGCCTGCGAGGGACGGCGCGGGGCCGTCGAAGGCGCCGGCCCAGGAGGGGAAGAGCGCGGACATGAGCGCGGGCTGGGAGGAGCGCGTGAGGGTGACGGCGCGCGCGCGGCGACCGGTGCCGAGGACGGGCGCAGCGCGGTGCTCGCCTCGAAGGACGGAGCGGGCGACGCCCTCGTTGGGGAGCTCTACGAACGCGTGGGACAGGGTCTTGCCGAGACGGTCGAGGAGGACGTGGGCGCGGGCACCAGAGGAGCAGACACCACCGAGGAAGGTGAGGATGGCGGGTGGGGTGATGTCCCAGGGGACGTTGTCGATGCGGAGCACGACGGGGTCTTCGTCGGAGATGGCGAAGACGGCGGAGAGAATGGGAGCATGAAGCTTTCTTCGAGGGCGGGGGACGGGGGCGCGCGGACGAGGCCGAATGTATTGACGGTCGCGCGGCAGACGACGCAGTGCATGGAAAGCTGGTCGACAATGTTAAGAGCAGAGGTGAGACATGAGGACACAATGCGTGGGTGCATGGGCTCAGCAACGCAAGCTGTTTCGACGCGACGGCGCACGACGAGCAATGCGTTTGTGCCTGCGGCTGGGATTGAGGCTCCTGGCGCACCTCGCAATGAGGTTCAAAGTGCTCGTCGACGTCAGGCAGATTCGACTTGAGGCCAAACGCGCGCCGCTCATGCGCTGGCGCGGTGACGCTGCCTTTGAAACGCAGGTGGGCTGCGAGGTGGTGATTACGGGGTGGGGTATGTGGCATGTTCTCGGACGCGTATGAGAGTGCGCGACGACGCGGTGCGGTAAGGAATGGGGTAGCAGAGGTGCGTCGAACGACGCGTCGCTGTGTGCTTCTTCCTCGTCATCCTCGACGCGAATCCCGTTCTGCGACGCCCTGGAACGCCAACTACGAGTGGCATCGGCCTTGAGCACTTCTGGGGAGAAACTGAGGCGTTTTAAGCGGTAATTTTCTGGGGTGGCAGGCGCGTAGGACGAAGGAGTAGAGGGGGTATTGGGTGAGGTATAGCGCGACGCGACGACAGGCGAGGAATAACGCGAGGAGAAGGCCGGGGATGTAAAGCGCGAAGCAGGAGACGCGACGGGAGGCCTAGGCGAGGTGAACATGGTAGTCCAGGAAAGAGAGAGTTCAACAACCCAAAAAAGATATTTGCGACTGATTGGCACAGGGTCACGTTTTTTGTCGCGTAAAGCTTCAACGCGTGTTTGCCTTTGTTCAGTTTCTGGCCAGACGGTTGCTCCAAATATTCCACAAAAATACAAGCTATCCGAAATCCTAGATAAATTCCAACCGCGTCGACCAGTCAAGTCGATTGACACTCAAGACGCTTCTGCTCCTCACTCGCCGACGGCCGCTCCTCCGGATTATACCTAAACACAGCCTGGAAAAACGAGACGATAGCCTCGTGGGCAGCGTCGTCGTCGTCTAACCGCCTCGTGTCGTTTGCAAAGGTGTGCAGGGAGTGTCGTCAAATGTGCCTGGAAATACACTCAACTTCGCGCCCGATTTTATTTATCACTACATTAAATAAATCACGTACCACCGATGAGCTTGACCTTGTGCACGCCCGCGTCCATCATGAACGCCGGCGGTTCCTCGCGGAATTTGAGCTCCATGAGCTTCAGGTGCAACTCGGGATACCCGTCGGGCGGAAAGAGCGGCTCCCCCGCCAGTAGTTCGTAAACCTACAATACATCAGCTTCTTCGTAAGGAAACTTAGAGGCGGAGAGCCAACCAAGCAGCCGATGCTCCATATATCAATCTTTGAGTTCCACGGGGTGCCGAGCAGGATTTCCGGGGACCTATACGCAATGCTTTGAATCTCGATGCCGAGGTATTGTGGAGGTTCAGTGGCCCAGAATCCTGGTAGCACTCTCAGGCAATGAGCACAACGGATTGCAACGTGTATATCATACCAGCTCCAAAATCCGCCAGCTTGAAGCGCACGTTACTCAACTCAAAAAAATTAGATCCTCTTGGGGGCAGTAGATGTTGGGACGCTATTAGAGATACAATTGAGAGTCGGGGGTTGATTCCCTCGCCTGGGATTGGCGCAGACGGGTAGACCAAAGGCTCGCTCGCGGTAAGAAGATCCTGAACTTGAGATTCCGGGTCCTCCAGAGCCAGGAAAATATTGCTCGGCTTTATGTCTGTCATCCATATACATCAGTCTAGAATTCCGCAACACGCGGCATAGCGCCCTACCCGCGTGAATAATTCCACAAGCATCGAGGTAGTCGAGCGCCCGCAACGTGTCCCGCGTTATTTGTTTAACCACATTCAAGGGCATACACTGACGCGCGTATTTATGGGCAAGGTTCCCCGCGCTCAAGGCGACGGGCTCCATGACGAGACACGTGTGTTGGCCGTTGGGGGAATCAGATGCGAAATGGTCGAGGAGATGGACGACGGTATTATGATGTTTATGCGGAGGGTTTCTCGACGTAAGACGCTGCACGAACTCTAGCTCGTGCATGTCGGTCGCCGCCGAGTACTTCGCTATATAATATGCAGCTCATGATTAGGTGCCGCGCAAAAAAAACCACAGGTACGCTCACCAGACAGGATTTTCACAACAACGTGTCTTCGAGCTCTACATATGCCAGTCTAGTTTCAAACAGTCATCACAGTCGAAATCTTTTAAGACCTACACAGCGTCGTGCGCCAACCAGACCGTGGAGCTGACCCCCCAGCCGAGTTTCCGGAGGACGGTGTATCGGCTTGCGAGGACCTCCCCGAGCACGACTGGGCAGTAGCCGCCAGTTTGGTATCCTTCCAGTGGCTCTTCGCGAAGAGGAGCCGGTGCAGTCGATGAATACCTGCGCGCCTGTGATACTTTCGGGAATTGCGCCTGCAGTATTTTCATAAATTGGTTGGCTTGGACGCTGGATATTCGGGACGTGCGCTTCAGTGGCCATGGGTCGAATGATAATTTGCGACTCAGTGGGTCCAGTGTTTTCATTGATCTGCCAAGCATTCTCAGGTTATTGGCCATGGTTAGAGTGTCAAAATCCCGCGCGGCCCTTTTTCTCAGATTGGAAGCTGCGATTATTTTTGGAGAGTAGCTGAGTCCCTGTGGGTCACTGTACTTGTTGAAGTTGAAGTGGTCGGAAGCAAAGCCTAAAGTGGGATCAATGATTGACACAATCAACGGATCAGCTCGCTTGCACTCCGATTCCGCCCCCCATCCCATGGCCAGACAACAACCTTGTTCATAATTTCTATGTCTACGAGCTGACAGACTCGGATGGCCAATCGTGGTAGCGAGTGTTGAAGCCCTTGAACAACATTCGCAAGTGACTCGTTCTCTTTCAGATCACTGGCCCGGGCAGGCGAAATCATTGAGTGAACCATGGAACGACGGTACAAAAGTGTTTTGCTTCTCGTCGCGCTGTGGCTGCAGATTTCTCAATTCGTAACTTTATACCTCGCGCTAGTCACTGGTGGACGACTCGGCCAAGATGACTTGTAACTGTCAAACTGAACCACAGAGATTGATACTGTAGTCTAGATCTGACAAGATCAATGTTTTTTTTTGTGTTTTTTTTTGATTGATTGAGACCGAGGTTCAGTATAGTGTGAGGCGATTCCCCGGAAAATCATGCTTGAACATTTCCGACGAGAGTTCATCTACATACTTGGCTTCCGAGACAATCCTCAGCTTGACTGCAGGTAACGCTCTTGGACATCATGTTTTGAACAACCCAGTTGAACCGTGGGAAAAAGTCGGAATGCTCCGGAGGTAAAGGTGTTAAAGCTGAATTCAGAAAAGATTTTCCGGTAATATGACGACTAAAATTTTGCCAGGTGATTTCTCTCACATCTGAGTAAAAATTCAAGCTACTGTACTTGTCGTTTTAGTTGGCTTTTTGTTCGTGAAGCTGGATGGCTGGGAGTGTATTGATCCAAAATTCGGATTTTATTTCACCGAATATGTTCAGTCCGAGTGCTAACTGCTTATTCTTATTCTCATCAACGGCTGGCCAGCGGCCATTTGCAGAAGTCCGACCACTTTGTCAGAGTTTAAATTCGGGGTCTGGACCGCCATGTTTGTTTCACAAATATCCACGCGCTTCAATGGAACCCAGTTATTATTCCAGGCCTAATTCATCGTGATAGCAGACGCATTGAATTTCTTCCCGCTCTGAATGGTGCAATGGCGCAAAATGGGGCATCCGTGTGTTAAAAAGCATCTTCTACGAGGCACATAAAATAATTACGGTTATGTCAAGACGTCGCATCCCTCATTGTACTTTTTGCTTCATCCCGCGTTCAACCTCGGCCTCTGCGCGGATCCCCTCGGCCTCGACTTCCGCCATGAGCTTCTGCTCCATCTCGTCCCGCTGCTCCTTCGACGCGTTCTTCATCGCCTTCTTCGCAGTCTTGATGCGCGCACGGTACGCCCGGTACTTGTCGTCCGTGCCGAAAATGCGGTCCCACCACCGGAACGATGTGCTGAAGTTGTTGGTGAACGCCGTATGATGGAAGTCGTGGTGCTCCGCGCCGGACCAGATGCCGAATGGGATTCGCTCCGTGCTTGATCCGCGCAATTCCACGTTATTCAAGATAGTGTAGCTCCAGACTGAAGTCGGGAACAGCGATGCAGATGCAGGATTGATTTACCGCACAGCGACTGGAAGATCGACTGAATCCTCTAGTAACTTACATCCACTGACAGACAAGTTTAAACCTACTTGGCCATTAAGCAGAGCAGAGTACGTTTTACTACCGTAAAAAAATGCGATTCAAGTAGCAGTCAAGTCTCCCTACGCTAGCTACAGATATTTTTTCGTTGGGCTTCAAATGTCTAGCGTTGAACGAATTATTCTTTGTGAGGAACGTAGAATCTTTAACTTGTTCAAGTGCAATCATTTCCTGTAGATGAAAGCTGCTGCTCTGAACGTCCAGGGCTCAAGTACCCTCGATGATTCATTCTTCGGGAGACCGGAAGGGGGACATCCAAAACCACAGCCAGCCTGTAGAAAATCAAGTTCCGCTAAGATTTCTCGCAGAGCCTGCGTGTGAATACAGAAGCGGAGGCTGAATCGGGGGAATTCGAGCGCGGGGTATGTACACATACACGGGCAGATACATATTATGTATTTGGTCGGAGCCCTGAGCCTTGAACTTGAAATTTAAATGAATAGGTTGGGGTGCTGAAATTTGACGCCGCCTCCAAGATTAAAGCGGCCCACATTCTTCAGGGCAACCGCATGAGTTTTGCAAGAGTGAATAGGTCAGGCAGGGGACATGCATGGACTTGAAGGTGAAACAAAATTTGTCAGAGCAACCAAGCGGACGAGGAATAACAGTGGGTGGGCTCGGACCTGAGATGACACTCCAACAGACTCGGACCAGGAGACCGCGACCCCTTCGTGGCAATGGTTTTACCCATATCACTTCGCACCCTTAGCTGCCGATTTTATTGACATCAAGGACATGAATATCACGTTCAATATCGGGACGCCCTTCAAACCCTTGGAGCAGTTGATGGGAGTTTTCCCGCCGGAGAGGTCAGTCTCGTCGTCTCAGAACAATGGAGAAGTACTAACCCTCCACAGTCGATCGCATATTCCGTCTGTTTTCCATCCGCCGACTCGTTTCATGGTCATAGTACAATCGTGTTTTTACAGGAAGGACAGTGTGCCGACGAAAGAATGGACTAAAACCCGTCCAAAATCATAGACACAGAACGGGGTATATACTATCGTAATGAGGGACGGACGAGGGATTCCCTTCTTGCTTGGGCGGAGAACTCTGCTGCCAAGGCGTGAGTGGTCTTCTGTCTGTTAATAGAGTGCAACCTTACATGTGAGGATGGAGTGCCGAAGGGATATGCATCTGAGGACCATGTTGCGGACTGATGAGACGAGATATCGTTCATCCGGATTCGAACGTCGCCGATTCTGACCTGCGGGAAACATTCAACGAGGCGCGACTTCGAATTAGGAGGTCGTGAACGTACTTCGTTGCTGTTACGACTATTTAGCTGGTTGGACAGGTAACGTCCAGCGTTTGAATCCTGTCGCTGCACACTTTCAGGTGCAAGATGTAATAAGGGTTTGCGGACGTTCAGCCTGAGTGAAATGATGAGCTCTTGAGAAGTAGGTGGGCAGAGATACACACGCAAAGAGAAGGGAGTTCGAGAACACTGAACCAATTTTATGAGCGGCATATAAAAATGGTTTGTGGAGATCCTTACGCTTAGGCAGTACAGCAGATACTCCTATCCATGCGACTTGAAAACAATTGATTCAGCTTCTGGAGACGATGATCGGCCCTGCGCACTTACAATTGTCCCTCATGGTGACGAACTATCGAGGGTTTCAGAACAGGCATCAAGGGAAAGTAATGAGGGCTCACGCAGGTGAGTAGAGCAATTGCTCCAAGACTGACCAATGCCGCGCATTTCAGTACCGTTCGGACTGGATGCGTGTTCTCAATTCACCTCGTTATCAGTCCAGTCTCTACATTGGAGTTTTATCAGGGAAAACTCAGTAAGAAAAATGTTTGAGCCAACGCACCAATGCTAAACTGCATAAGCCGGTTCACCAACCGCTCCATCCTGACCAAAAAATTAGATCCGGTGGTACTGACTTCGCACCACAGTAAAGTCTCACTTCTTATACTGTTCGCCATGCCATCCACTCAGGTAATAACACAGTCCCATCACAAGCAAAACATCCGTGATAGCTCCGATGATAAGCAAGGTCTCGACGATCCAACCGTACTTGTGGATGAATGTACTGATAGTAATACCTTGGAAGGAGAACGCCCCAACGACAACAGACCCACAAGCCCGTAACGTCGAGAGGACGCAGCAGAGGAGCGGGAGGTAGATTGAATGGCTGAACTTGAAAAGTCGGTATGCGAACCATCCCTGATTCATACGGAGGTGAGATGAGAGCACGCATTGTTGGGAAGGAAGGAATACGAACCTGCTCCAGCGGTCCAATGAACCCGCTTATGATTATGGTGGCGTTCAGAGTGTTCGGGGGCTATAATCAGAGATACTTCAGTGATGATACTCGAATGAAGGGAAAGAGGATGCAGACGAATTCAAGGTGCTCCGGATGGCCGTATTGCTGAACCGTTATTATATAAATTGCATGGCAGATGGCGATTGTGTGGCTGAGATCGAGACTCCATACAAGAGCGACCTGCGAGCGAATGAATTTGTGAAGAGCAAGAAGCCTAAAGCACACACAAGACTTTTGATAAATAGCGGATCTGAAGGGAAACGCGTATAGTAGAGAACCGCCTGGTATCGTTGTTCAACGACCATCTGTTCGGATTCATCGAAAGACCAACCTGGACGGAGACAGCACCGAAAAGACAGATGGCAACAAGAATGCCAATTTCAAGAGCACCGATTGTGGGTGCAGCGTCGAATGTAGGTGGGGCCATACAGAAACGAGGAGTGTCCACAGGATTCCGTTCTCTGTAACGTTAAAGGAAGTCTTGAATTTATGTGTGCTAGTTGGCGTATGTGATAGAATAGTTACATGTCAGCGTGAGCGTACCTCTTCGAAGCTCACTACAATCGATCGGTGGGGAAGTGGGGGAAGAGGATTCCTGTAAATCGGTGTCAGCATGTATAAGGAAAGCTCATGGGAATCATTTCACCACGTTGGGTTTAAACTGTGGCGGTACTGCGGCGAGGAGTAGTACAGATCATGATTTGGCGGGCGTTGATGCATATCGGTTGCTAGTCGCGCTGCTCAATTGTATGCGCATATATATGTCGTATCTTAAAGAGCTGTTTTCTCCCTCCAAATTCCGTTGTCTCGACCGCTTTGTTATGAGATAGCAGACGCACTGAATTTCTTCCCGCTCTGAATTTGTTCAAGTTCAACGTACACTATGTGGACAAAAGAAATGTCACCTAGGTTTGCGGTCATTTCTGGATCCCAAGGGCAGATGCCGGCCCAAACTCAAATGTCAGGATGTTGAGGCAGTCGGCAACGAGACGCGTGCTGATTGATGGGATGATCACATCTCGGTGATGCGCCATCAGAATGACCCAAACAAGAAATCACACATGTCTCAGCTCAATCATTAATTGTAATCTAAATTGGCCAAATCATAGCCTATCATAGTTTTGGATGCACCAATGGAGTAGGTAGGATTACAGGCCGCTAGGAACGCCGGTTTGAGGAAGTATCCCGGTGTAAACAGTAATACAGGCTTTTTTACACACACCATCGTCCCTCGCCTCTAGAAGCCATCCAAGCCAAGCTCGCGCATCCAGTTTCCCGTCACGCTGTAGAACTCAGACGACTAAAAGAAGCAAAATATTGAACACCAAAAGAAACATCAGTACCATAATCACTGGACACTGGCAGTTGCAATTATAACCTAACTAAACACGGGATTCACATAGAAAACTTTAAGAACTTCATGTGCAAATTTGGCCACTAGAGGAATTATTGAACGTTCGTAAACGATTTGAAGAACTCGACCAGTGTCAAGTTTGATTTCTCCATGAGACGGCGCAGGCTGGGTGCAATTGCGAAGAGTTGAACCAAAAAACTGCGTCTAAGCTGCACGACTTCGGGTGAAGCGTCACAACCTAGGAGGGCATGTTCTGGGGTTTCAATCTCCGACTTGCAGAACCTGCAAACGCGTCTAGAACGGTCATGACTCATCCTGTCGTCAACCTGTCGCGGGTTGGTCGTGGGTGTTCATGATCTCCATAGCACAAGATCTCGACGGCTAATAGATGGGTAGATATCAGAAGCGAGGTAAGAGCCTCCCTGTGCTTCTGTGTCTTCACCATGGACAGATAGTGCTGTAAGCGTGGAGTTTGCGGGGCAGGAGGCTTGTGCGGTTTGCGACGTCCCTGTGATAGGTACAATTTGTTTGATGATTCGACTTCACCTTGAATCCATAGCAGCATTATGTAACTTGTCCACAATCTTTGCGTACTCCAGTATAGATTTGGATGTAGCATTCGCAAATTGCCAAAATCGGACCTGGGCATGCGAATGGAAGCTTGGAGGCAGCAGAGATCAGATCCTTTGCCCACAATTTCTTGCCTACGGCAGCCAATTCAATTGAACTGTTCAAAGCGGCATGAGCAAAATGCGTGGGAGTTCTAAAGGTACTGCAGGTAGCCAAGCGCAAGGATAAATCGTCGAACTCGAAGAGGTACAATGCCCGTTTTTAGTGTAGAGTGACGAGCATGGACTCAATGACCATGAGTATTGAGTATCTGCCGAATTCCCAAAGCTGAATGATGAAAAAATATACAGGCAATATCCCGCCACAAGGCTTACAAAACCGCCATTTTGGCCGTTTTTAACCGTTTGAGCCATTTTTTGCTGTTTTTGGCTACTTTGCGGCTGCTCTAGCGCATTATCCCTGTATATTTTTGCATGATTCAAAGGAGGCAATTGGTCAAGACATTCTGGGCTATAATTTGAGTGATTTAGATTCGAAAGAAAATTACTGATTGCGTTAGTAAATTGCAGTTTCCGTCTTTGAACTGTGATCGCGCATCAATGTATTTTGATCTCATCAAAGTGCCTGGGCGTCGCGCCAAGTGCGAAGTTTGCGTCGACCATCTCATCAATCTGAGATTTGAATTGAAATCTTCGTTATTGGCCAAAAACCCATGTGACATTGCTTAGTCCGGCTCGTAATGGCCGCAAATCTCCGAGGTGACTCGGAATGTAAACGTGCGCAAATAAGCTGTACTCGCACTGCAACCACCACAGTCAATTTCTGAGTTTTTCACCAATCCATCCGTAAATGAGTTGTCGACGGCATGACCGGGCTCGATTCGTCGGCTGTCACGTTGGCCCAGTTCGAATTCGCGGCTGCGAGCGAGGCTGCTGTCCCTACCCTGACTCTGAAACTGAAGCCAACGAGCGATGGAATTACTCCTCCCATGGCGGCCGACCCGGTGTCCAGTTCGACCCCGCCTTCCGCTATCTGTACCACCCTTGCATTGCGCCAAGCGGCAACCACATCTGCAAGACATCCATCGGCCCAAATTCGTCTGCGTGACCTGCAGGCGGGCGTTCAAACCCGCAGTGATAGAAGGCAACCAGTACGACATCTGGGCGAGCTCGCGGCATATGGGCTGGTGGTGGTCACCTTCTCCCAGCAGAATACCTGAAGTGTGGAGAGAATACACGAGTATATGCTCGTTGCCGGCGCGCAGAGAGGAGAGGAAGCGCCTCCAGGAAATCGAGTCCATGGTGCTCTCGGGATTGCAGCTAGGGAAAACGTTTAGCGAGGAGGAGATGAACGAGTACAAGAAATCGAATCCAGCGCTGTGGTGGCAGCCGCTGAATGCGCTGCGGTGCCCTGGGTGCGGAGAAGCGGGAGTGCCGGTTGGGGAACTTTCCGCGCACCGGCGCAGAAAGATGCTCGCGGATGGGCGAAGGTCTCGGAGCTCCTAGCAAAGGGCGAAATGTTCAGCTATTGTCTAACGCAGGACGAGGAAGCTTTGGTGATCAAGGATGCAGAAATTGAGAACGGTCGGAAGAAGAACAGGGATGAATGGGAAGAAGTAAAAGCCAGGAGAATCTCCGAGTTGAAAAATACGTCGGGGAGAACGGGCGAAGAAATTCGAAAACTTGCGCGAATTAAATCCTTGAAAATGGAGGAAAGTTGGGAATTGGTAGCCTCGGTGTATTAGACAGTTCGCGCCGTTTTCACGCTTGTGAAGCGGCTCATCCCATCCTTGGACGAAAACCTGGATTTCTCTGGCGTTTTGACAGATCCCAAACAGGAAGGTCAAAGCGTGAGATCTCCGCCCAATTTGGATATCCGGCCAGATCCGGCCCGGGATCGATCTTAAGCAGCGGCCCGCATTATCTGGTGTTATCTCTCAAGTGTTGCTTCAGAACCACGACAATGTCGAATCTCACTCAAACCAAGACACCCTACGCGCTCGCCGGCCTCCCGCAAAAGGATGCCCTGACTCAGAAATTTGTTGGGCAGCCCTTGGAGGCACTGCGCACACCCGCAATGGTGATCGACCGGAGCATCTTCCAGAAGAATTGCCTCAGGATGCTGCAGAACGCGACAGAATGGGGCGCCAGTCTCCGATCTCATTTGAAAACGCATAAAGTACCGCTATTTGCATGCTTGAAGATCAGATACATCTGCTAATGTGGCGCAGACAGTCGAGGGGACAAGATTGCAGCTCGTTGAAGGCGAATACTCAACCAATGCGGTGGTTGTCTCGACTCTTATGGAGGCCTGGCAGGTCGTTCAGGGAGGCCTGGTCAAGGACGGCACCGTTAAAGATGTGTGTTTATTTGTCTTGAATCTGTTGCGACACGACTTACGGTTTTCGAAGATTCTGTATGGCCTTCCTGTCGCCGTAAACAAGGTGGCCGATCTATCAGATCTATGGGATGAGGTTGCCAAGGATGGCGGCGTAGTGCGCTTGATGGTAGACAACCCCGAACAGATTCAGTTCATAGAAGAATTCGAAAAAACACGCGGATCGTCAAGAAAGTGGTCTGTATTTGTCAAAATAGACGGTGGACAACGGTATGCCCCTGTCCCACACCATCCGTCGATCTAAAATGTCCCAGACGCGCAGGAATAGTGACTACTTCTCCGCTTTTTGCGCCGTTCTTAAAATCCCTCTTCGACTCACCCGCTATTTCTGTGTATGGCTTTTATATCCATGCGGGAAACTCGTATGCTTCGACCAGTGCGTCGCAGGCCGCGTCGTTCCTCTCATCAGAGGTCCACGCTGTGAACGAGGCCGCAGAAATCGCCCTACCGATCCTAGCAGCTTCCCCGAATGCTACTGCCCATAACCAGTCGTTCGTCCTGTCGGTTGGCTCGACCCCAACTGCGCACGTGGCGACCGCAGAGTCCCGCGCGGCGCTCTCAACGCTGCTGCACGGAAAGCTCGAGCTCCACGCCGGTGCGTTGTGTCCATAGATGCCGAACCAAATACATGCTTACGCGGATTCAGGAAATTACCCCATGAACGACCTACAGCAAAAGCACACGTCGCTCGTGTCGTCGGACCGTATCGCACAGAGGGTGCTAGCGAGCGTGATCTCGTACTACCCGAGCGCGGGGCGGGCGGGACGGACGAGGCGATGTGCGACGCGGGCTGCATCGCGATGAGCAAGGACACGGGCCCGAGCGGCGGCTACGGCGACATCATTGGCAAGCCATGGCAGTTGACGCGCATGTCGCAGGAGCATGGCATCCTGACGCCGACGGAGGCGGGCGCGCCGAAGCTGCGATGCGGGGACATGGTCGAGATTGTTGGGCAGCACGCGTGCTTGATCGCTGCGGCGTACCCGTGGTACTATATTGTCGAAGACGGCGGGAGGACGGTCGTAGATGTGTGGGTTCCATGGAAGGGTTGGTGATCATGCGAATCCGCTATGGACAATTATTTAAAAACATACCAAATGAGAAATCTTTTGCTGGTTCCTTGGTGGCTGTAAATAAGACTTGATGAAAATGGAAGAAAGAGGGGGGGGCGGAAGAACACGACGAGTGCTTTGAGTAACAAAGCTCAAGTCCTTGGTAACTTGCCAGCAGCTCAAAAAAGATCAAGTGATATTGCAGGAATACTGGTTGGCGAGCGGAAAGACGCGTCATTGCGGTTTGCCATTACAAATGTACAAGTTCAAGTTGAATTTACTCACAATAAGGTCAGACCTCTCTACTCAGAATATCCTTGACCTTGCGCACCATCTCAGAGTCTCCAGCGCCTCTAGAATAACCCGTCCGACCCTCCAAGACCAGCCCCGTCACCTCGCTCAGAACGTCAGGCAATTTAGTGATGTCTCCAACGGGTATCTTCAGTTCCTTCTTTCCTTTCACAAAGCCCTGCACACTCGTTTCCACCAACCGGTCCTCCGCAACAGCAAGCAGGCGGTCAATCGGCTGGCTGGTGGTCGGCTGGTCGATGACCCAGGTATTGCGAAATCTCCCCGTCTCCGGCAGTTCTAGGGCGGTACGGCGGGCCAGCATGGTAACTCCGATATAGTCCGAATCTGCTACGAGCAGAACGCGGCCCATTGCGTCCACTGCGACCTTGCCGTCTCCGGTATCAAACAGGGCGAGCGTAAAGCCCTCGGGTTCAACCTGTGAGTTGCGGAGAACAGCAAGCGAAAGCGCAGCACGGGATGGTGAGAATGAAGTCGGAGATGGATGAGCCTTTGCGCGCGAGTGCCAATCCGCGTAAGGCGACGTCCACTGCGCGGCTGGTGCGACTGATTCAGAAGCCATTCCAACGGCGGTTTGTATTGAGTACGGTCCGAGATAGGACTTGGAAAGGATGAAAGACAGAAGAGAGCAGCTACAAAAGCAATAGTCTGAAGGTGTCTTGAACAAGGAGGATTTGAGGTCATGAACAAGATGATGTCAAATTGTTGGCACTTGTTTTCAAAAGACACTCTCCACTTGCCATCGAGCAATATCCTGGTCCCAGAATACGAATGCATTACTCTCGTTCAAGCGCCGGTCTCTCGAAGACAGACGCCGGAATGCGTAAGTAACACTTTGGAAGCTTGATGTGGTTGGCGCCATATAAACGTACGTCACTGCGCTTCGACTGCGGCGCAACTTGCAAGAAGCCTGAAGGTGGTCAGTTTCTTTAGTCCACCAGCACAGGCGGGATTCAAAAACGGCACTGACTTTCGCGAGCTGAAGATACTGATCAAGTACTGAGCCACGAAGGTTTTCGCGATCTACTGTGTATCTGCCGTACGAGACTGACAGGTCCTTCGCAGTTCTCGAAACTGCCCGCAATGCTCATTTTGCAGTCCATTTTCGCGGTTTTGATTTCAACCGCCATTCTTGGACGATGTAGTACCTTTCAAATTCCTCTCGATGAACAGAGGAACTATGGACACAAAGTCATTGACGAAGAACTTTCCTCCTATATTCAAAATCAGCTCCAGGCCAACAATGTAACCGGTATGTCGTTGGGCATCGTTTTGCCTAATGGCGAAGTGGAATTTGGGGCGTGGGGTAACCGTACAGAGAATGGAGATCTCGTAACACCTGAGGTATGTTTCGGTCTCTTTATCCTAGTATTTTTCCAGACGTACCTATGACAGACCATCATGAATTTGGGGAGTTGCTCGAAGGCATTTTTATCAGCATCGCTGGGTATCCTGATGCAAGACTTTGCGGACGGCAAGAATAAATCAGCTCTCCCGAATAGTGTGAAGGAGTTTGATTGGGACACAAAAATGCTCGATCTTCTGCCGGAAGAGTGGAAGACCGAAGACGAGTGGACGACTAATAAAGCCAGTCTCAAGGATTTGCTTTCGCATGTGACGGGCCTCCCGGGTGAATTTAGCCCCAAATGTTTTCGAACCATGCTCATTGCTTCCTATTACAGGCATGATGTATCTTACTCCTCTCAGGACTCTCCGTATGACGTGGTTGTTCGAATGAGACATCTTCGTGCAACGTATGAGCTCCGCCAACTCTACGAGTACAATAATCAGGTAAGTAATAAGATCGGCTTTCGCATTGTCAGACCTTCAACATCAAAAGATGTACATGACAGGTGCCTATGTTGTGTCGAAATATTCCGGGTCGTCGTATCGAGACTTCGTCGAAGAACGCATATTAAGCCCCCTCGGCATGACATCCTCGACACTTTACCCCGATCGGGCCTTTGAAACAGGCGAATTTACACACTCTTGGACGCCATCTGGGCGAAGAATTCCATTTTTCATGCCAGAGTATACCGCTGACCTGATTGCTGGTGCGGGAGGAGTTATGTCGACCGCAGAGGATATGGTGCATCCAAACCACCATTGTTCGTTGTTGCGCTTACACTTGATATCCAGATGCTGTGGGTCAAGATGCTTTTAAATTCCGGAGTGGATGCCAGAACCAATATCACGATCGTCCCCCGGGCCACTTTTGATCTTGCGACATCCGCTATATCCGTAGCAAACAATAAAGGTACTAACTTGTTCTCAATAATCGGGTACGGACTTGGCTGGGGCCGTTTATCGTACCGTGGTCATGAGGTATGCATTTTTCTTCTATCGATGATCTCAAGTTCTTCACATCTTCGTTTAAGCTCGTTCAACACCAGGGTGGCGCACCAGGCGTGGCTACTGTAGTTTCTCTATTTCCATATGACGGGTTCGGGATCGTCCTTCTAGCCAATACAGCAGCGGGTGTTCCCGTTACGATTGGTCTGGCAGTGGCCGACCGAATTCTTGGCCTTCCCAAAATCGGCCAACAGGTTTCGAAAGAGACAGCCGCTGACCCTCAGACCCCTCTCGACCCACCACTGCCTATATTTTCCGGATTCACCGGCACCTACTCGAATCCTGGCTACGGCAATTTCACACTCTGCAGCCCGCTGTTTCCGACTTCTCGTCAGTGCCTCGACGTCGTCCACGATTTCAGGACAGTTGATTCAGCGGCTGGAAATCCCACCCCTTCGCTCAATCTCTTCAGCGCCTGGCCGCGGTTCTGGGGTCTCATTTCCGACTTTCCCCCGTTTCCGGGAACGATTATGCTGCCCGGCTGACGACGCTCTATGTTGATGGCTACGGAGCTGACAGTACTCCGTTTGAAGATGTCGCCGGTTCGCCTTTCAAGGCTACGTTCGTGGTGGAGGACGGCGTTGTAGTGGGGCTTGGATTTTTTGTCGCCGAACAACAGTCTTGGAGGGCTAAGAAAGGCGGCAGTGTTCAGGACATTGCCGACGTATGGTTTGACAAGATTTGAATTATTTACCATTCCATAGCACATACACAGGCTTCTGTGAATTTCACATTCTGTTCAACGCATCGACTTCTATGACCCTGCAAGGAGGGTGCAGTTCTGACAAATCGCCAGGAATTTGTGATCAAGTGCACTACTCAACCGCGGAGTAGGGAACGGCGAGACATGATCATTTAATCCAGAACACGACCCTCCGCCTTTTGTGCACCTTGAGAATGGCGACGCCAAGGCGACACTCAATTGAGCGACTCCTAACTGTCCGTTGAAGTCGGGACGGCCGTGACTGTAATCGTCGGCGTGGTTGTGGTTGTGTCCCAAATGCACTAGGAGGAGGAAAAATCAAGTTCATTTTCCCTATGTTGACTTGCACTCATTCACATAGCAGGTCGAGAAACAGTCGCATTCGGTTTCGCCGGTGTAGAATTCACCCTGGAGAAAATCTAAGCCGTCGATAGAAATTAGGCAAGTGGGTTAACTGTGGTGTTTTTCTTCTCTCGCGGCTCTAGTCAAGATGGCAATTTTGGCGATCGTCCAAGTCAACCATGGCGCTGCAGGAAAGTGTATCAGCAGAGCCTCGAACTACACGGAACGAGCTCGTTGAATTTGGCCTCGATATCGGTAAGGAAAACGCAAATTAACGCCTTGAAATAAGTGAATTTTCCGGACCACAGTTCCCGGAGTTTCTGAGGCAGTTCGAGTTGTAATCGTCTGAGATTCAAGCCTAGACTCGTCCATCAATTGATGTAGCTCTTCATGGTTTTTATTCGCAATCGATATCGTGGACCTACATTTTATCAAGACAAACCAGCATCGGAAAGAGGAAGGATGGACTGTGTTCACGAGAATGAACCTGAATGAGCCAGAAAGCCAAGGCAAAGCGGCGGGCTGATTTCATTTACGAGTCGTTACGCGAGAGGGACATGGGGAGCCGGCAGGCGGCGGGGACGGGACAACGACGGGGAGGGCCAGGGGTGAACTTGAAAAGTAAGAAACACCTGATATTAGAGAAGTACCACGGGTGGAATATAAAAGGTAAAGTAGTATGCATAACGCGAGAACCAAACGAATGACACCGTTGGTCACGACTTCGGCCTATAAGTAGCCTCATAAGCTACATAATGTTAGTACCGGCAATCCCAAGAATGCGGAGACTTACCATCAAGATTCGCCATGTTGACGTGAGCCGTGGAGCGAGACCTCTTCGTCGTCGACGCTGAAGACTCCTTGCGGTATTTGTGCTTGTCAAACTCCTCCTCTAAGCGAGACGATATTTTGTTGAATATTGTTTCCTGCATGCTAGGTTTCAGAGATGGGGGCAGCCAACCGGGTTGCAGTCCGCCATAGCTGTTGTCGAAAGCGAGGTGTGGCAGGGTCGGGTCACTGAGGCGGTTGAATTCTTGCAACCAGAGAAAACACGCGAAGCAGTGTCGCTTCGAGCATGTTACATAGGGGACAATGGAGACCTCTGAAGCAACGTCACCCAGATTTTGCACCACCCAGGCTACGAGCTGGCATTCCGAGTGCACCGTGGAAAGGATAGATATTTCCTCTCCAGATGAAGATGTCCCTGCATCACACATCTCTTTCTTGATCTGCTCAATATCGGAGTTGAGAGGGAAATGATCTTTCAGGGTGCTGAAAGAAATCGTAGTGGTCTTTTCGATAGGAAGAGGAACTGGATGGATTATGAGAGCATTTTGAACGATATGGCTTCGGCGGGGAGATACTGCGAGGTCGTAGAGAGTGAGGACCGCTGATTCGACTTTCAACATCTTGTCGAGGCATTTCTCAAAGTTGAAAGCTGAAATCAAAGATTGTATTGAGTATAAAATGGGCGGAATGAAGGGTGTTCAGCTCACAAAGATCATCGGGAAGCCCTTTGGACAGTCTCTTCAGATATTCCATAGCAGGTCCGTTCGCTGCCCGAGTCGAAGCGTGGTTAAGGAGCGCCAAGGTACTTAGTCGAAATATCTCCCAAGGAGCTTCATCACTTTGTCCCTGTCCGCGCAGTTTCGCTGCGTCTGCGGCTGAATGAGCAACGAGTCTCATGTATCTGACTAATCCCCATTCGAAGGCTAGTTCGGGAGTCGCATCCAGGAGTGTGAATAATGCATCGATTGAGGCCATCCTCTTTTTCGCTCGATCGAGGGCCTTGCTGGCCACGAACGTATACGCGAGATCACATAGTTTGGACAGCAGGTCGTCCAAGGCCTGTGAAGGTTTTCCGTCAGTGGACTGATCGACGTTAAATCGCGTCTGGCGGAGCTGTTGCAGAATCGACCAAATAGCTAGAAAATGCGAGGATATCGCGGAATCTGGACCACCTCCGTTTTTGCAGTAAAAGATATGAGTTTCGTTGGCGGTGAATCCGAACATGACGGCAAAATTTGTCTGCCCTTTGGACGACGGGGTAAAGAGGGTGGCGACAGCTTGTGCTACATGTATGAATTTCGACGCAAGGGTATTGCGGCCGAAATAAGAGTCCAGTCCTTCCCTGGACGCGACATCCTTGCGGTTGGGGTCGTCGAGGTAGAGTAGGGCCCCAAACGTCGATGCAAGCCGGTGAAGTTGGAAAGCGAGAAGGTCATCCGGGGTCTAACGATAAGGTCAGAACACTAATCGGCGCATAGACGAAGGAAATTGACAGCGACGGAGGGCCTTCCCTGCATTTTTCGGTGGTGTTAATGTTGCAGCTAAAGAGGAGAGCTATGGCATCGGTCCGTGATCCGGCGGCTGCTTTGCCAGTTAGGGGCTACGGCGAAAGCAACCAAGGGCGACTCGGAGTTGAAAAAGAAGCTGGAGTAATCGTCCATGATATTCATGTACTGTATTCGATGGGAAGAAACCGACGAATGCAAAATTTCGAACTGGGTAATTACAGTGCGCGAGCTTTCAAGTTCAAGGTTTCCGGTTATAATAATTCTGGAATGCCGAAGGTCCTAGGGGTAAGGGAAAGCAAGCGAGAACGATGAGAGTCAAAAGAAGAAACAACCACGGGTCGAAAGGTCGGGCATCTCAAAGGGAAACCACGTCGAGGCTCGGAAACACCAATTTATGCCAAAATTTGCGAAGTCTTCTCGCGGCTCCAGTCGAGATGACAATTTGAGCGTTCTCTCGAGCCCACGGCGTTGCCCGGAAGTGTATAAACAGAGCCTCAAACTACACCGAACGAGCTTGTTGAATTTTGCGACGATATCCGGCAAGAAAAACCCAAGTTTTTGCCCTGAAAACGGCGAATATTCCGGACCACACTTGGCGGGCAGTCTCGGGGAATAATTCCGAAGCAGTTGTACTCGTAGATCCCCGTCTATCGATTGATGTAGAGGCGCTGCAGCCCTTTATGGTTTTTATTCGCAGCTGATGGCGTAGGACCTACATTTTAGCAAGGCAAGCCTAGATCCGAGTATCGATTCGGGTTGGCTGTAACTGAGGAGATCTAGAACGCAGCCCTGCGTGTTCCTGTAGGCGTTTAGAATTAACCGACAGGGCCACTCAGGACCCGAGTAATTCCAAAGTAGCTGTCCACCGGCAACATTCCAGCTTTCATAAATGCGAGAATGAGCGACGTCCTGCCCCTGGTCCCTACCCCTACCTATGCCACCGAGAGCTAATCTGAGGCCACGGTGAGTCCTGCCGGTCTTAAAGATAGACTGGGAATTCGAACGCTTTCCCCTGGACCATCGAGTAGATCGCGCGAAATTTTTTGAGAGTGTCCCATAGGTGCGCCTTGAGTTAATTCTTGGTACTTCCAGCATTTAAACAGACCAGTCGGCGGATGATTTGTCATGGGTGGCAGGACTCTGAGGAATCGGGATGAGGGTCACCGCAGTAACGGATTGAAAGCGAAAAAAATTCAGCGAGGGAGCTCGAGATAAAAAGGGACTTCGACACCTCGCACAGATGGCACGAAAGAAATACGACTGGCCACCAGAGATCCATGGAGTAAAACCAGCTCAAAGGGCTGCTGAGCCGATGTTGACATCTGTTTTTTCCTCGGTCTTCATTCTCCGTTTGAGCCTCCGAGTCGTGCCACCGACTTGAACACCTCCACCATCCTCCACTCACCGACGCGTGCACTTTCTTTTGCTTTCTCTGGCAGAATATTTATCGGCGGCTGTGGATGTTGCATTGACGCTGGACAGGCAATCTCCGGGTTTCTGTGATACCAACACTCACTACACGTGTTGAGTGCCCTGAGGATACTGCGATTGATTCGGTCAAATATTCGGTTACCTCGTTCGATTGCCAGCAGAGAACAGGCGACGCCGCCGTTGCACCATGGCTCTCCGAGACGCACTCTGCACGACAAGGTACTTGGCATCCAATCCTGTATTTCGCTTACACTAATCATTCCCAGGCGAGCTATAATATTCTCCCAACTCCTCCGTCTCCAAGACGGATTACTTCTCCTTCACCATCTCTATCGCCGTCGAATTCCAACTCGGCGGGATCGACTACAGAGCCCACAACTCCCCCATCACAACCTCGAGGACCCGCGCGCAAAAACTACCCGGAAGGTGTCGGGCGCGTACCATTACATCGCCGGGGTACTTCCAAGACCTATGAGCGACTTGAGGATCTTTTGCGCGAGGCGGGATACAAAGAAACACGAATATTCACCCCAGAGACCGAGCGGACTGTGCCTCAGGACGAGACGAAAAGTCCGAGAATAGGCGCCGCGGTTGTGGGTTTCCTCTCCAACCTCGTCCCGAGCCGTTCTACAAGCCTCAAGCGTGAAGAAGAGCCGGAGATCGATGCACCGGTGTACGCTCCGCCCTTGTCGCTTTGGTGACTCGTACCCGCGTCCATCACACGCCACTCGCAGCTCGACCTCCCACCAACAACCCCGCCGCAACAGTAATGCGGCTACCGTCGTCCCGAAGACACCCACTGCTCGCCGTGGCAGCCA
The DNA here is from genome assembly GCA_029378395.1 of Mycena leptocephala. Lineage (NCBI taxonomy): Eukaryota > Fungi > Basidiomycota > Agaricomycetes > Agaricales > Mycenaceae > Mycena > Mycena leptocephala. The sequence continues at coordinate 33,331 of JARJLF010002436.1, forward strand.
TGCAGGCGACCCGAGCGGCGCCCTCTCGCCTCTGTCGCCCCGCCGGAGTTTTGCTGACTTCCAGCAGCAGCAGCAGCAGCATCGTCCCCGCGCCGACTCGGTCGTCGGCCTCTCCCCACCGACAACCAACTCCCTCTCCACCAACCAATTCCACGGCCGGTGAACCGGTACTACCAGCACCACCCGTCGTCTTCACGCGGGAGCGGTGTTATTTCCCCTCCTCCGCCACCCGTACACCATCCGACACCAACGCGTGCCTCTACATACCTTCGCCACATGACCTCGTATGATCGTGACCGTCCGCAAAGCACCCCGCCAGCGTATGCGCGCGTCACGGACGACGCCGAGGAAGAATCTCTCCTTAGCCCCACACTTGCTCCGCGCATGCCGACAAACTGGATGGACAACGTCAAGCGCGCGCGCGACTACTTTGGAGCCACGCCCTTAGCACCCATTTCTGGCTCCCCCGCGAATCCCACGAAACTCGCGCGCAGCGTCTCCGCAAGACGCGCGGGCGACTGAGCGACCGCACGAACGCGAACGCGGTGCACGCGCCGCCGCTGCTGACGACGCGGCTTCTCGACCGCGCGTGCGCAACGCAGCGAGAGTCAAGTGAGCGTCGGGCGTGTCGTGTGCCGCAGCCGCGGGTCGTCGCCCGTGCGGCGCGACAAGGGCAAGACGCGCGAGGCGGACCTCGACCTGCGCGGGACGCTTGAGATCCCCGGCCCCGATGAGCTCGACATTGACCTCGCGCGCTCGCGGTTTCTCGGCGGGTGGGGCACGAGTGCGCATGCAAGCGCGCAACTGCTGTCACCGCCGGCCGGCGCGGCGGCGGGCGGGGCGGGGCGGGAGCGACTTCGACTCGGCAGAGAGCGACGTATCGTCCGAGGGCGAGGAGGAACTCACGCTTGCACGGATACTAGTGCCGTCAAGACATGCGACGCCGGCGGCGATGGAGCGCAGCCGGTCGGTGCGCAGCCTAAGGCGGTGTCTGGAGCTCGACGGGCAGCAGAGCGAGGTGCCGCCAGTGCCGTCGCTTCCCAGCGCCGGGAGTGGGAGCGGGAGCGGCAGTGGGCGCTGGAGCTTGAGCCTCAGTTGGGGCCGCGCGCGGAGCGACGGGGAGCTCCCAAGCCGCGACACAGAGGACCGGGAGGTGTATGTGAGCGTCGCGAGCGGGAGGGGCTCGCAGCGGCAGCGGGGCGTTTGCCCTCATGGGGGAATTAGATCCTCATTCTCGCATCCTCCATCCACCCACTATCATTCATTTTTTCTTTGTCCTTTTGGTCAAGCATCGAACATCAACCACAACGCAATCCTTATTCTTCCATGCATGCATTATCTCGCTCACTATCACTATGGAACACCACACTCTCTAATAAACAATCGGCCCCTACTCGGGAATCCAATCCTATCTCTAGCTTAGACTCAAAATCATTACAATACTACGGCGCTAGCATTTTTGTGGCTGCTCGCATTTATTTTCTCTGTAGCTGCTACGTATTAGTGCTCTTGCCCGTAAATGGCCTGAGCCTCACAACACCATGTATTATTGAGTAGACAAGCGGTTTTTCGAATCCAATTTTCGCAAATTCAAAGACATTTATTTGGTCAACGGCATCACGTGGAATGCAACCTCTTCCTGCTGGACATTCAACACCGACAAGCTCTGAACTTGAACTTGAGGTCGACTTTTCCTTTGCATGCAGCTGCAGTTGCGACCATGCATCGCATACGCCCGGCTCGGCCCGACAATGTGTCCTCCTGACGCCAATTGTTGAGCTCCTGCTTTGGCGAGTTGGCTATTTCGTGGGTGGGAAAAAATGGGTAAAGCAATTAATGGGCACACTAGTGCTGAGGAGAACGAACACAAGGCAGCATGGATTATTTCTCTGGATTATTTTCTCGAAAAGAAACAGATGTTAGAGATGATTCTGGGAGCCTGGGATGATCTTCTTCACTTCTCCAAGTTTATACTCTAAGTATTCTATTGGCACCCTTGGTGCGCTTCACCCACGCGACGGAATGCATGGGACCCCCAAGATCTGGGTCCCTACGATGACAGCCCCAACCTGGTGATCGTAGCTGCATGATCAGCTGCAGATTCCAGAAGAGAAGTCGCCATCGCGCGTATATATATGGGCTCGCCGCATAGCAATGACGCAAACTCGAGATGCTCAAAGCTCTCCTCTATGTATCCTGGCCAGTCATCGTGGTGGCCTGTAGCTTCGACCAGACGAGCCCGCCCGTGAACTTGACGTCTTGCCCCAACTCGTCCTTGTTCTCTGTGTGGCGCCCTCGTGCACGGTTCATCGCGCCAGAAGGATGGCAGAACGACCCTCAGGGTGAGGCGCGACCTCATCGACTTCACACCAAAATTTAACCTGGCCCGTCAGGTCTGTACCAACGAAGCGACGGATCGTACCATGCTGGGTATCAGTGTCACCCGAATCATTATACGGTGAGTAATGCATGTGCGTTAAGCGGGCGAAAAGTCAATTGTCTGGACAGTGGGGCAACATATCCCAGTGCGCTGCAACATCAAAAGATTTTGTTTACTGGGAAGACAGTTCGTCGTTCCCTCTTTTTTTCGAGTTTGTTTCGCTGAACTCTGCCCAGTGAATGGCTGGGAAAACCCCAACACACTTGTACGCTACTTTATACCGGCGCTTACCTCTGACTTGATTCTATGTAGTGGCCATCACAAATCTACGATATTCGCGGTGTGTTTGACGGCTCGATAATGAAGAACGGATATAATGGGTTCCCTACCACAATCTATACCGGAACTTTCCCCTCGCCTCTCGGCTCAGGAACAAACGAAGGCGTGGGCGCTGAGACGCAGAATATTGCGTATACCGAGGACGACGGGTAAGTTTGATTCTTCTCTGTAGTATTTATCCCCACCAATTTCGGTCAGTGCTTCCTGGATCAAGCTGCCGTTCGGAACAACAAATAATCCCATCATTTGTGAGTTTCTTACATCAACTTTTGAAGATGAAAATTTATTCGTGGATGCACAGGGCAATGGCCAATGAACAGCCTGACGGGATTCCGCGATCCTTACATTTTTATTTCCCCAACACTGTCGAATCTCTCAGGCAATTCCTCCGGCGCGACAGGCGACCATTTCCTCACTATATCAAGCGGCATTCATGGACTTGGCCCGCGCCTGCTGCTCTATCGCCAGACCAGCAACGCCGATGTCCGGGTATGGACGTACCTTGGGCCTATCATTAGTGTTTCGGGGCCAAGTTCGTTCTCGTCAGAGGGCTGGAGCGGCAACTTTGGAATCAACTTCGAGACTGCTTCAGTGACGCGACTGAACGAGCACGGAGAGTCACTCGATCTCACTGACACCGATGCCATAGACTTTATTGGTATCGGTACCGAAGGAGGGCGCGACGGCCATGAAGGGCACTGGCCTTTATGTACGTGTTTTTCGTCGACTATGACCCCCAACCAACGAAAAACCATTTCGTTTTTCAGGGGCGATGGTCACATATACCGCTGCGGCTAATGGAAGCATCACTGCCAATATCAACGCTGTTGGCACTGTCGACTGGGGAAGGGCGTACGCGACCGTCCCGTTCTCCGTGGAGGGAAATCGCTCGGTTCTGGTCGGCTGGGCGTATGTAAGTGACCATGCAGCTGCGCCTGGAACTTCAGAATTTTGACAGCTTCACTAGGAGGACGATGAGACGCTCGCACTCGCCCCGCAGCGTTCATATCAAGGCTCCTTCACGCTCTTCCGTGATCTTTTCCTTAAAGTCATCCGTAACGTCGACCCCAATACGCCGGGTTTGCATTCGGCGGGCAACTGGATTACGCGCACAGAGACGGACGGGAGTCTTTCCGTGCTTACTTTGGGCCAGCGGATCGTCCACGAGGTTACCGATGAGTACAGAGCGAAGTCGGCCGTCTCGAGTCCCGCGCCTGTGACTCTCACTGGCTCGGAGGGGTTTGTTCCATTTGCGACGCAACCGACAGGCAGATACTATGCAATCCAGGCCACTTTAACGTGGACTGGGAGCACCGTTCCCGGAAACATGCCGATAGCGGGCTTCCGTGTCTTAGCAAGCGACAGCGAATGGACCGATATTCAGGTAAGATTGCGGCTCCCGATTATATACTCATCGTGCCGCGCTGACATCCCCAAGTTCCAACCTGCAAACGAAACACTCATAGTCGACCGATCGCACAACTCCTTGATCGCATCCTGTATGTCCTTGCATTATCCATCGCTGAACGGACTGATTGCGAGTGTAGACGGGACCGAGACTGAAGTAGCGAAGCTCCGCCTCTGGCCGATATTGAATGGAGACGCATCGACGATCCAGTCGCTTAACCTGACCATCGTCGTCGACAACTCGGCGCTGGAGGTGTATGCGAACGACGTCGCTGTGATTACGACGAGGATCTACCCGTGGCTGTCGGCATCCACCGGGGCTGGTTTCTTCGTACTTCCGCCTTCCAATGGAGCGGAGAGCGGCAGTGTCAGTTATGACCAGGTCGAGCTTTGGGATGGCCTGGTAAACGCATGGCCGAGTCGGCCATTAGATACTAGCAAGCCGTTGGTTAATGATGGGCCGCTCCCAGAAATATGGGGAGGTCTTTGGACTGGAGTTTGAGCGCCACGTCGCTTCTGTATGTTGGGAAACTTTGTTCTGTTGCTTCGACTGCGCATTGGAGTCCGTTAAATGTACACATTATTATTGTCGGAGTTCTAGGTCTATGTCACAATCGCGATCGCGATACATTTTGTCTACAATGATGGGCGAGCCGCTTTGCGCCAGTCAATCAAAATTGTTTCCCTCAAACGCCTCTGCAAAGTCGGCCTGCGTCTGCAGCACTGTTTCCAAGTACTCCAGATTGAGTGGTTTCTCCATGAACGCCGCAAGACTCTCTGCCGTCTTCACCGCGTTCTTGATCTGCCGCCCGTTGATGTCGTACTTCGCCAGAGCATCGTAGCCCTCCTCGGAGACTTTGGCGCCGCCGCTGAGTTTGCCCAAGAAGTCCTTCCACAGGCGCTTGCGTGCCTGGGGATCGAGGTTCTCGTACTTGAGTGCCATGTGGATCCGGGATTGGAATGCAGGGTCGAACTGGAATGCGTTGGGTGAGTAAATGAATGTAATAACAAATGGGACTCAAACTCACCGTGTTGACTCGGTTGGTCGTCAGGAAAAGGATCCCCTCGTAGTACTCCAACAGTCGCAGGAAGACCGAGACGAGAGCATTTCGGTGAACATCCGTCAGCGTCCGCTTCTCCAGGAAGACGTCGGCTTCGTCAATGAGAAGGACGGCATTCCACGTATGAGCGAGATCCAGGATCCGCGTCAACTCTTGTTCTA